>KK499888.1:222775-243394 GCA_000688715.1 Glossina pallidipes
AAAAATTAGCGTTTCGGTAAAAAAAAAATTAGCGTTTCGGAAAAAAAAAAATTAGCACAACACCACTGCCAATAAGTAAATAATTATTTGCGAAAACTTCCCTTTGCCTTTAGTTTCCCACCTGGAGAGGAAAAACGCATTCTTTTAAAGATTTCTATAAATTCGCCTGAACACTTAATAAAAAGTAAAATTTGTATTCTTAATCCTATAATAAGATAATTAAGACGATTATGGTCAGGCAAGGCCGACCATTACATACCCTACACCAATTCGCCTAGTGAAGTTTCTCATTAGTGTTGGTAACAATATTAGATGTTTGCAAAAATTTTAATCAGCGACTTCTACAAGTAAAAATTATAAAGAAATGGAAAACGCTATTATACATAACGGTTGAAAATGAAGGTTTCGATCTTTCTCTACCTTAACTAACACTTTGCCACTTAATATTATCGATTTATTCAATGTACGTCGACGTTAATCAGGGAGCGCTCAAAATTCTTCTTCTTCCAAATTTACTACTTTTGTTGTTTATTCGAAGAAATCTGCTGCCGAAGCCCACCAGAGACTTATGGTGATGCTGCTTCATCATATCGTAATTGTGTTCTTTGGTTTCAACGGTGGCGACACGAATTGAGTGAAAATGCCATTTTTTGGCCACTTATTACGAGGATTGTCCAGATAGACCGTTGCAGCTCGAAGGGGAGAGGAAGTTCCGTCACAGCCAGCGTACTCACCAGTTGTGGCGCCTCCAGATTGCTGCTTGTTCAGATCGATGCAGCATGGTTTGGCTGCCACGCTGGGCGGCAATTTTGAAAAGTGCGAAAATGGCTCGGAGGGGGAATTTCCAGGCTTTCCAATTGCTAACTTTTTGTAAATTAAACCGCATTTTCAATCCCATAACCAATCGCTACGAAAGGTGTTATCATGAACTTAACTGAACTATGATGACATAATTCACTGAAACCTGGAGAAATAGTTACAGCTTGGTTGTACTGCCAGCAGCTGCAACGACTGCCTTCAGAACTATTGAAAAAGACGTCATCTTCAGTTCACAGAAACGAGTTTATACTGCAAATACTGGTGATACCCTGCCTCATACAGTAGAACTTAATCAAGAGAAAGTCAAAGAATTGCAATGGCAATCCCCCCCCGTACTTACAAGATATCGTTCGCTCTGATTATCATCTTTTCAGATATCTGAAGAAGTGAAACACTGTTTAAGAAGTGAAACACTCACTTCCTTTTGAATCCTATTTTGCTTCACGCATCTTGGATTTCTATAAGAGACGGTTTGCCGAAAAAATAGCAAACTGTCAAATGAAGAAATAAAAGTTTAACTTTATCGCAAAATGCATTTTAGATTTCAAAATAATTAATTACTTACCGGTCCCCCTAGTACTTTTAGGGACAAGGACATATGAGTACGTTCTTACGTACCTAACGTACATCAAGTGTTATCATATCTCATTGCTACTACTTTTCAAATATTTATTCATCGTTATTATGTTTCTCTTTGCTTTTCTAGTTCTCATTACCCACGGAAAATGCACACTGATACAAATATTTATTATTATTATTATTATTCTTAATATTATTGTTATCATAATTTATCTTAAAGAAATAAATTATTAGATTAAAGTAAGATTATCACTAGCAAGCACGACTATCAGTTGATGCGAATAATAGTGGCAGGTAAAATAAAATTTTGCCGTTTTGTAAACTTTTTTACCCGAATCTTTCGCTAGTTCATTTCGTAACATTTACTCCTTTTAGGATAACATAGGCTCCGTTTATAATTCTTAGAAGATCTCTTCACGGATCAATTATTTACAAGAACTTAGATACTTATATACGTTTACAACGTTTCAATGGCCATTGCCTTTTTGTCCGTCCGAATGTCATGATTAAGCTCTCTTGACTAGACTCTCTTCCTGCGCTCCGCAAATACTCTGCTTATACTCTGCACTTTACAAGCATGTTTCAATACCATTTTCCCTTATCTACGAATTGTTACTAAAATTTTTGCCACCTTCTACAAAGTTAGCTTTGCTATATGAAGTCAACAAGTAGAGTATCGAGAATGTATATATGATTTTATCATTTTAAGAATTTCGTTTTGTAAAAAATTGCGTATTTTTCATGCGGACTTTCCTAATAACAATAATGTTACAAAATGCTCTTTTTATACTTCTTGACAGGGTTAATATCACTAGATCGTGAATAGCGTAGATTTTACTTATAATTTTTAGAAGCAGTGTTTACAATGTATTCACAGTTTACTAATTTTTACAACATTCTTGATTTAAATAACTTTTTCCACTGACACGACTCACTTACAACTGCTTGGACTGAAGGACAACGCTCTCAAACATTCTGCTTATACACCCTCCTACAAGGAAGTTACCATTATCGCGGCATTTTGAATACGTTTTTCCGTATTTTCCGCTAAATTTCTGCAAATCGTTATTAATCTTTTTCATCAGCCGCTACCTGTGGGTTTTCTCTCTCTTTAATTTTGTTTCTGGGAAAATCCACTAATTTTCATGAAACACGACTCATGAAAAATCGCATTGTCGTAACAATATATTTTTTCATATAATGAATATAAATAAATCAACGTATTATCAATGATATGAATATTTCCATACGTATGAGTTATCTCATATGTTTATACAATCAATACAATGCGTATACGTTAAGTAGTGCCTTTATAATTCATTTTATAAACTGATACAACTCATTGCTTTTATGCCCACTACCGCAGTATGAAAGTACATTAATTTTGCCAAAAAGTTTATATATGTTCTTGATCAATATCAAAGTCTAAATTGATTTTATTGTCCAATCGTCTGTCTGTTCCTCTGCGTAACGTCAGCGATAAACATTCTTCTGGTTTCCTGACGGTTTATTACTTCCAATATACCTTTCTTTAGTATTGAGTTTTATGTTAGTGCTTTTTATACCCACCACACAAACATAATCATACATTCTTGAGCAGCATCCGTCCATCTGTCCATTTGGCCGTCTATGTAATGTCTATTGTAGACATTCTCGTAGTCGCAAAAATGAAGCTATCGACTTTAAATTTGGAGAAACATCGAAAGTCCTTGCATGTAAGTTGGTATTGAAAAAGGGGCAAATCTATCAAACAACACGCTCACAGTACAACATAGCTCACGTGTCTTCTCCGATTCTCATTCGCAAATTCTAAATCAATTGAAGTATGTCCATCCGCCTGTATAATGTCCACGGTTCTCCTGGCCGCAAAAATGTCGCAATTGATTTCACATTTAGAAAAAAACATTGGAACATCTTGCACGCATGTTTATCTGAAAATTTAACAAAATCGTTTCAAGGACACGACTACAGCGTAACATGGACTGAGATTGTCTCTGCTTTCCGAATTTTTTGCTCATTGCTTAGAAATTACTACGGACAGATGAGAAAAAGTCGTATTTACAATTTTCGAAAAAGCAAAAATCAGCCACCCCCATCCAATATTATGGAGCCTGAAAATTTAGTTTTTCAATTTTTTTTTAAAGTTTTTTTTTTTTTTGAACAAATTTTACGGGTATGGAAGGTTTTGCCACAGCTGAACATTAATTTTTTACTTGCTATTTTTGTCTTTTACAAAAAAGTTTCATTTTTCATAAAAATACACGCATCAGCTGTAATTTATTGTTTTTTACACAAGCTAGTTCATGTTGTCAATTACATAAGTAAATGAAAACACTATCGTGGGACACGGTCTACAATTCAATATCCCTTCGTTTAATACGCCATTATTCACATAAAGACTTTTCAAAACAGAGCTTTGTATGGGTGGAGTTGTCGAAAAAGTGATCTGATCCGAACTATTTTTAATAGCGTTCGTCCTTGACTCAAAGCACATAGGTGCAACAAATTTCCTCAAAATATCTCGAAAATTGCGACAGCTTAACATAAGAGAACAACACTGACAGATAGACCGACAAGCAAGAATCACTTTCTGAATCGATGGGTATAGTAAAAGGTGAGTCCTTCTGGGTGTTGCATACATCCGGACAAACTTAATATGCCTTTGTGCCACAACTGATGTAGAGAATAAAAGTATTAAAGGTTTTAAACAAATGAAAAACTAGTTATAAAACAAAAATGTGTAATTAAGAGAACGTTTATAGTAAATTAAAAAAAAAAAAAGTTATTAATATTACGAGAATTCTATTAAAATTTAAAACGAAATAAAACTAATCAAAATTATATTTTTAATATTTAATGAAATTTATTATTCAAAATTATTTGTTTATTCTAAGCCATTATTCGCTTTATGTATAGTCTCTATGTATATATTGTAACGAATATGCGTTGAATTAAATAAAAGTTTAAATACTTTTTATTTAACATTTCACAAAAAGCATATTTGGATCTACAAGCCATGCGAGATGTCTTTATCAAGATATCTTATGTCTTAATATCAAGATATCCGCTGACACAATGGGTTATTTAAACGCGAACCGGCAACTTATGAGAGTTCGTATACCCTAAGTACCGCACTATACCTGGACTACCCGACCGACTCAAAGTGTATGGGTTGAAAATCCACTCTGCGAAGTGTTCGACCTGCAACTCATTCTTTATAACTACGCCGTTTTCGGGTTATCGCAGGCAACACGCTACTTCCCCTACCGCCCTCTACGGTAGTCAGGACTAATCGCCGTTCATATTTACTTTTCCTAAATATTCGCAACATATATCCCTCCAGTCTCGGCATTTCTCATCGTGGCATATAAAGCAATTATAATAATCGCAAAGAGTACTGCACAGGTGGAAATTAATACCCGAAAATAAAGGCGTGATTAGAAGAGATGCGGCTAGAGCTAGTGGAGCATAAGAGAGAGGCGGCGCTAATAGACAGTTGAAAGCGTGTGGAAACGCGTTGCTTACAAATCAGGCAACAGTGTGCGTCCATCTCATACTCTCAAATACGCCGGAGTCATGCTAGACCATCGAGTAAGCTTTAAGCGCCACGTGGATTAGCTGCTGCCATCCAGGCGGCCTTGGCGGGGATTATGCCAAATATTGGAGGGCCGAAAACCAACAAACAGAAAATAATGGCCATGATAGTAACTTCGGTCGTGATGTAAGCGAGTCCAGTTTGGGCGGTGATACTCACCGTGAAAGCAGCGTACCGAAAGTTGACGGCAATACATAGTCTTAGCACGCTAAGGCAGATATGCGGATTCCGAACGGTGTCGGAGAACACGGCCCTTGTGATTGGAAGCACCATGTCAATCGGTATTTTGACGGATAAAATAAGACGCATTGACGAACAGCGTCGCAACAACGGTCGCTCCCAAAGGGCCATAAAAAACGACGAGCGGGTAGTGTCGATGGGGATCTGGCAATCACGATGGGAAAGAACAACAAAAGGAAGATGAACAATCGTTCTCATCTCAAGCATAACGCGATGAACGCCGTGAACGTCACGCGGGGAGGTAAATTATTATCTCACTCAATTTTTGACTGATCATGGCTGCTTCCGGAAGTACCTGCATAGGTTCGGTCACAATAACTCGCCAAACTGCTCGGAATGCGCAAAAAGAAAGAAAGACGCAGAGCACGCTATATTTCACTACAAAAAATTTGAGAATGCTAGACTCCAGTAGAACCTAGTGGGATATTGGTGATAACTGGCAGTAATGAAGCTTGGAGCGCCATTGACGAAAGACAGCGAACAGAGAGCAAAATGAGCAGAAGCCAATAATACGTTCCACTTAGGCCCCACCACAGCAAGCGTACTAATTTCAACCGGCTTTCGCAAAATAATACTTAACCATGGTCCCGCGAAGGAGAGTGGCCGTGGTAATGCATATTTGGAGCATCCTGAATGGCCAATCTTGTATGCTGCCGACACGGGCCAATAGTATTTTTGGAAAGATTTCTATCTCCAGCAACAAGAGCGCAGCCACCATATCCAAGATATGTACATCGTCATGCCACCGCTAACATGGCCCTGTCCATGCTCTCGGCCATCACTGCTTCTCAGTGCTTTACAAATTAAGTGATTCTGCTCAGCTGGTTTGTATTTCCTCTGCAGCAGCGTGTATAAAGAGAAAAGAAGTGCTCGTTTGTAAAGAAAACAGCACTTGGTCCTGTGCATCCTCTAGCCATCTAGGAGGGAAAAGCTTATGCCAATTTTTAGATACCTGAGCCGTAAATGCTTCTTAGTTCACGTTCTTACGAATCCCTACAAGGATATGGAAGCTTCGGTACATCTATCCATATGTCCGCTCCTAAGATATAATTTATTCTTCCATTTGGAACTACTTTGCGAAAATCTTTTCATAGTCTACCATGACGCGACTGAGAGCAAGAATTCTGCAACAGCCGTATCACTCTGTTTATATGTTCTCCCTATTCATTACATGAAAATTTCATAAAGCTTTAAGTAAAACAACAAAACCGATGAGAAACTACTTAAAATAAGTTCGATATTTTTATTGTGAACGATATGGCAAAAAAGTATGTGGATAGAAAAGTTTGAATATTTTGTGAAAAAGTTTTTGGGAAAATTGAAAAAAAGAACAAAAATTTTATTCTTATTCTGTATGTGAGAGAGAATTTGTTATTATGTAGAACATGAGTAAAAACATGAAACTCTTTAGATTATTTTTTTTTTTTTTGTTTTTTTTGCTGTTTTACCAAACGACAATTTGCAAAGCAGAAGACAAAACAAAAAAAAGTTATAAACTTTTATAATTTAAAAAATTTGTTGATTAAAATCTTTTCGGATGACATTTTTTTTTTTTTTAATTAAATCATTCCTCTTAGTGTTCCTCATTGAATGTTTATTGTGGGAATTCTTTTTCAAAGTAACCGGTTATCATATTCTATTAAGACTTCCTTTTAGCGTTCGTTCATGTTAAGTGTGATCTAATAAAAGGAAGAATTTTTCAATTTTTCTTTCAATAAATCAATTGTGTCAAGATAGATAGAGACCAGCTTTTTTCTCAGCCCACCGTCCCTGCTGAAACTAAATATCGATAACCCCCTCCTCCGCCGCTGCCACGCGTCCCTCTCGCCCAGTTGAAACCACATGTCGCCCAAGACGAAATCATTTGTCACATCAATGCAACACAACGACCATCAGATAAAATAGGGGAAAGCGAAAGAGGTAGGCAGCGGCCGTGATTGCGTGCCCAAGCGGTAAGTGTTATGCCTTGCCCGACTGAGTCATGAAAAAGCCCATTTTCTTGGGAACGAGCTCTTATTGCCAGCAGTCGATTTTTATCCGGACCTTAGTTCACGACATCGACATTCTTTTTTTGAGCGCAACATTTACTTTTAACGGTTTATGGTTTGGATTCTTAACACCAAAACTAACTACCATCCGACTCGAGTTTTTCAATTACTAAACGTTTGATAAGCTCCGCAGATCGATTATATTGCTATTGCCCATAAACTTCATGTAATGTGCGGAACGTAGTCCCAATAGATTCAACATTTTTATATCCATCACCGAAAGGTGAGGGACATATTCAGTTTGTTAAAACGTTTGCAAGGCATAGAAGCAACGATCAGAGACTCCATAAAGTGCATATATTCTTAAGCCCAACATTAAATTCCTGAATCAATTTAAGTATGTCGGTCCGTCCCTTTATGTGATTATGTGTTTTGTAAACATTCGCCTCGTCGCAAAATGAAGATATCGCCTAGAAACTTGCAAAAGACATTGAAAATGACCGAAATTTTTTAAAGAACACGCGTCCACACGCCTATGTAACAGAAGCTGTAAACACTTCTGCTTTCAGTGTTTTTTGTTTCTTACAACACATACACCATAAAAATTTCCACTTTTATTCTGACAATAGAAAAAATCAACCACGCCCATCCAATATTATAGAACACGATAATTTAATTCTGTTGGTTTTTTTTAAGATCATAGTGGTGGGTATAAGCCATTTGCCGAATATAACTGAATGCTACAAAATTGTTAATAGCTTTTGCGAAGAGCTTAACGCGATTCTTCCGAAGCATAATGATCGGGATTTTGGTATAGAAAATACTATATAAAATTTCGGGAGAAGAAAAGCTTGCCTTTAGCGGCTGCTGGTTGCAGATTATGTGTCACGCTACCTTCGCTTCCGAAGTAGAAGATTTTGTTGGATAGGAATGAATTGCAGGTTATGTCTAACGCAAACCTCGCTTCCGAAGTAGACGATTGACTTGGACAGGAATCGGTTGCAGATTATATCCAACGCTACCGTCGCTTCCGAAGTAGCAGATTGACTTGGAAGGGAGTAATTTTTTTTAATATGTTGGATAAATTTACGTCATTCCCTTTGCGATCGCTTTAAACCCGAAAGATATTTTGCGAAAAATACAAGAGAAGTTTCTTCTTCTTGATAAATAGAAAGTCAAGAGAGACAAATTATACCCGACATAGCTCATGATTAGTGCAGCTTGACTGCAGAATTGTCAGAAAATGATTTGGTCAACATCCGAGCGTGCTTAGTATTGATAGATATCGTAATAGATCCGGAAGCAGAAAACTCTTACTATTCATAAGTCTTTGCTGGACTGTTTTAAACGGACGCCTCCTGAGGAGAAATAGTATGCGAAACCTTGCCTTCTCTAAGTAAATATTTTTGAACTAACAATGAGCGGACAGTTGATGCCATGCCCATCATTTCCAAACCACCTCTTGCACTAGCGCTTACTAGTTTCGTTTTGTTAAGGTAATGGATGCATGGATATCTCTCATCTCACGTCAACTGCTAACAAGTGATAAGTTGTTCTGCTACTAAAGATTAGAACGTTCTCCGACTCGTTTAGCGAAATGATGATAAGAAAATTGCAAAACAGACCACGAAAGTTATTAAGCAATTACATGACAACTTTAAAAACGTAACACATGTTTACGTTTCTTGCAATGTCACAGCTTGTGGAAGGGACAACGTTGTCTTCCTGCTGCTGTGAAAATGAATTAAAATGAAATACTGAGTATAAAAAAAATACTTTAAAAAATTTTAGTTTTCCTTTTTTTGTTTTCTTTTTTTATTTCTCTCTCCTTCATTATTTTGCGCTATCTAAGTAACCAAAACAAACTAAGCGACACATAAGTGTTGCGTTTTGAAAAGCAAAAAAAAAAAAAAAAACAAGAGCGACATTACATTCAGCTCGAAACGAATTGTACAATACTCACACAACCAAACAATCATAATTATAATTAATTATAATTATATTTTTGCTCTATGGATAAACAACATATGGAGATAAGTAATATGTACATATATATATATATTCCATATATTAATACAAAGTGATGCGTATCGGTCAACTATTTTCACGTCTTATTTTAAAAAGTCGTGACATAAACAACTGTTGATGCAATCGTAAGAATGTTTTTAATTTTTCTCTGAGAAATAATTTATTTTCATATAATGACTGGTTGTTCACACACTATATGATGTGATCCAACACATTTTCAAAAGAGTTGCTCCTTGGGCCAAAGCAAATAACAGGTTTTATTAAAAACACAAACTCTGTAAATGGACATATGGACAGAAGGACAAAATAGCTTAAACCTATGCAATAAAAGACTGCTCTCTCTTAAAGCCTTCTAGATGTCGCATCTCTTCGCCTGTAAGATATAAAAACAAAGCCAAAGTCTTTCTTTAATGGCGTGTATACGTACGTCTCAACTGATCTGATTTTCAAAGCGAAGGCGTTGAACACACTAAATGCTTTTGCATCGTGCATCATGCTTCCGA
The DNA here is from genome assembly GCA_000688715.1 of Glossina pallidipes. Lineage (NCBI taxonomy): Eukaryota > Metazoa > Arthropoda > Insecta > Diptera > Glossinidae > Glossina > Glossina pallidipes. The sequence continues at coordinate 232,528 of KK499888.1, forward strand.
GTGTCAAAATATGAGTAACTGTACTTGCTTTGATGTATCTGGATTGCGAACCAAGCCTCATAAATGTGTATCTTTTAGTTAACTAGTTCCCATTTGAAAGGCATTTGGTTGTGACTTATGTGTGCTTTTCGTCTTTCGAAAAAATAATGAAAAAATAAGGACCAAATTTGTCGTTTGTCTCGAGTAAGTGGCACTGACTGCGTGTTTCCTCTTATAAATACAACTCTAAATAACTAATACATACTCAGAGCAATCAATACCAACGCAAATCATGAGCCATTTTGCTTATGCCTGATTTAACAGCTTTGAAGGAGCGTTTTTCGCACTTCTTGCTCATGTGTGTAGCAAAAGAAGGCGAAACTTGAAAATGAAACTCAGTTAACGCCGGACGTAATCAGTGTCCTAACTTTACGGCATATATTTAAGTTACGAAACGTTTAGCATACCCATTATACTGATGGGGCCAACAAAAATAGAGAGAGAGAGAGAGAGAGAGGGAGAGGAAGAAAAACACTCTGCCAACTATGTACGCATGAAAATCCTTGCATAGAAATATAAGCACACTGGCGAGCAAAATAAACGCACACTTCCTACATTTGCAGTTCGAATTCAAATATTTATTAAATTAACTTTACGTTACGAACATAACATAAATTAAACAACAGAAATACCCATAACACCTCGTTTCAGGTAGCGTTGTTTCCCCGATTTTGATCAGGTGTGAAAAGATGGAAAGGATATCTTTTGCATACCAACTCGCAGCCTAAAAGATCCTTTGTCAGGAAACGAAAGTGGATACCACAACGGAAGCAACGTCTCAAGTGGTTACGCTAATTGAAGTCCGGCAGAACCAAAGCCAAGGGGCACGTCCGCTAAATTTAAGCCTGTATGCTGTTCGAAGTGTATACCAGCGATATTAAGAAACGAAAGATGGCTATATTCGGCAAGGAAGAAGTGGCTGAATACATGTTATAACAACAGCATGATGACTGTTTACTTGTCACGATATCACTACGAAATCGCCGCTTAAATGCTATTCAACTTGGGTACCAACTTCAGGAAGTGGAAGTCAGTTCACGGACAATTAGAAAAAACTATCCGAAGCAGGCCTGACAGAGCACACGCTAGAGACTTGGCTAAAATCGATCCCTGCCCACAAACAAGCACACTTTAAGTTCGAGCGAAAAAATGTGAATTGGGCTATGGATCAATGGAAAGTAGTCCTGAGTGCAGGATATGTCTTCATGGTAACGACGGACGGGGAAAACTCTACCAAAAATCCGGTGAGCGTTTCACACAACGCTGCCTCTCTGTAGGTGTCTCATAAGGCGGTAGTTCGTGCAAGTTTTAAGAAGGCATGTCACTGGAAGCCAAATTTGTGTTCATCACATTGCTCTATACCGATCGTCAATCAAGCGCATTATCTTCCCGACCCTACAATGAAGAAATGCTGGAAGGACACGTAGTAGGTTTTGCGAGATTTATCGGCAAAAATTTCATGTTCGTGCATGATGACGCAAGACCACATACCTCTGCTGTAGTACGGCAGTACTTTGAGGGGGTTATCATTGCCTGCTCGAAGCCCACTTTGAGCACATAAAGGACGGGCCGAGAAAACGAGTATGAGTCACAAACACTATGAGCCTCGAACGGCTATTAAGAAACAATGCGATAAGGAAGTGCAGGATTTTTAGAAAAACTTATTGATTCGATGAAAAATCGAATGGAAGTCATTATTCAGGCTAAGTGGGGTAACCCCTCGTATTAATAAATTGTTTTTGTTTTCAATTTTATTATTTTAGTATCTTTTGATACCTGCTCGAAATCGCAGAAACAGCGGTACCTGAAACGAGCGCTCTTGAGTATTGTTGTTGTTTTATTGCCTTAGCAATGATTGTCAAGGTCAAGGATAAGCCTTAGGTATTGTTCAAAAGCTAACAGTGTGTGCTTGAGTTTAATTTAAGTTATGTTCGTAATCTACATATAATTTTGATTCGAAGTGAATATCTCGGGGATGTGCGATTTTTTTTGCACTCGAGTGTATGTTTTTAAATACATACTCGTATGTATGCTATGACAAACTTAAGTCGAAAGAAATGAAATTTTAAGCTGCGTTTTTTTTTTATGTTAAATTAAAGCAAAGAAAAAAAAAATACATTATGTTGGTGGCCATTAAGGAAAGTTTTTCTTATTTCAAGTGACAAACGTGTTGAGCATTTATGAAAAACTTATCTTCCGAAGGAAAAAAACCTCAAGATAAAATGATGAAAAATGCTCCGTACAAAATGTTTTTTATTTTATCCAAAATAAGTTTGTTTTTTTACTAAACAAAAAAAAAAATATATAAAAAAACCCTACGGGCGACTTCACTGCACTTATCTAGGGTTTAAGGTTGCATTCCAACTGTGTCCAAGTGTCGCAATTTCAGTGCAAGAAGTCTGCACAAGTTTAGATAGCAGTTGATTTATTAGATTTTTTAGACAGTACGTGATGTTTTTTTACTTCTTGGGTTTATATATAAAAATACTTTTTTATTTTATTTTTAAACTTATATTTTTATCCTGTCGTTGATGACTAAAGTGACTGTATGTGCGTAGGTGCCATGAAAATTTATTGTTTTAATTACTTTAAGTAGATTTTAATTGTGGTATGAAAACATTTACACAAATTTCGCGGAAATAGTTTAGAAATACTTAGTTAATCATCTGCCTTTATAGCAGCTCGCCCTCTCTCTCTCTCTCATCGTTACAACATTCTAAAGTGCTCTTGCACACATGATTCGAAAGATGACAGGTATAAAAATTTCGTCAAAACGTTTGCTACACCCATCAAGCATCAAATTCTGAAACGTTTTAAGCATGTCCGTCTGTCCTTTCTATATAATGTCTAGGCTAAACATTATCAGGGTATCAAAAGTTAAAATATTCAACCTTCAAATTTGATAAAAACATTCGAAATTCTCGGACATAGATTGGGGCGAAATCGATCGAAGGACACGCCTAAACTACCACAAAAAATTGAAAATGCATTTTGTTGATTATTCGCAAACTACAACAGTAAAAATGTACTGATTCTATTTTAAGGTAAAAACGACTAAGAACACTGTAGCGGGGCAGGGCTTACCATTAAGCACCCTACCCTTACGTACAATCATTCATATATCGCCTTTTCAACGCGGGGCACCGTATGACAAGTGGTCGTAAAACTCATCCGATGCGAAAAAAAGTGATTCAATAGCTTTCGTCCTTCGGACAAAACATATCGGTGCACCAAATTCCATAAAAATATTTGAAAAATTGCAGCCTGTAAGCCAAACGCAAGACAGGCAGACATACAGAAAAGCTTGAATCGATGCAAGAAGTAGCTCTGAATCGCTTGGTATAATAAAGACGGCAGCCTCCTCCTCTCCTTCTGAGTGTTGCATACATTCGCACAAACAAGTGGAGGAGGATATAATAAAGAGTATAAATGATTCGACCTTAGCCGCACATAATTTCCTTACTCTTGTTATTTTAATAAAAATTTTGTGTTGCAGTTTACGAATAGCTTCAGCTTTAACACTTTTTCTTTTTCTCTCCTTTTTTCTCCTTTTTTTGTTAGAAAGGTATGATTGGCTTTTTGCACTTTTGTTATTCAATTTAGTCAATTATCTGTGGATTTTTAGTTAGAATATTTAGAGAAAGTTTCCTGCACAAATTGAATTTGAAGTTGTTGCACTGGACTATTAAGCCGTTACTAATATTACTTGTCATGCAGGAAAATATTTTTTTTTTTTTTAAGTTCGTCAATTAAGAAACTTATCAACATCACCACAGCACGGAAATATGGAATGCCTTACTTGCCAAATTGCGATTATCTCTGTAAAACCAAAGGTAGGGAGAAGTAATAAAATTAATAAAGAAATTTTTTTTAAATCGTGTGTATTAAGTAGTACTAGTAGATAATGGTTGTTTTATGTTCTCAACTATTGATTGTTTTGTTGAAAAATATTTCAACTAAATCTTCTATGAGATTTCCATTAAAACAAGTTTTGACTTCTGAAAGGCATTATTTTCAATGGCTTATTAATACCAAAAATTATCTAACTCTGCATCACTTGTGGTACAAATCGGTGTGGACGGTTGTAACACTTAGAAGGACTTGACACAGATCCATCTTTTATTATAGCGGTTGATTTGAAGCTTGTCTGTCCGTCCGTCCGTCCGCCCGTCTGATGTATGTCCATATTTCGTGTATTCCATCTGCAATATTTCGAGATGTTTTAATGAAATTTGGTATACTGACATGCTTTGACCCAAGAGCGAATGCTGTTTTGAATCGGTCAACTTTTTGGAATATTAGCCATACAACTTTGACCTTATTTTGAAAAGCAAGGAAAAATTGCAATTTTTAAAATTTCTCGAAAAAAGTCGCCGAATAAACGCACTTCAACATTCTGAATTGATGCGAAACTTTGGATCGGCTGGGGCAATTTTTTAAATTTCGTCTCATATAACTGTTCCTATGAAAATTGAATTTTTATATGATAAGCAGATCTAATTTTCAAGATTTTTCGATGGGAATTGCTTCATAATAGTAAATTGACAAAAGCAATCAATCTTTCCAATATTTGGAGCAGGTAGGTCTATTTTTAGATACCGCTGCCTATAAAGATTCTGACGAAATATAGACCCGTATATGCCAAAAAAGCCTACTTATTAATATTTTACGATGAACATTTTTTGTTGATAGCAATTTGACCTAAAAAATTAACTGAACCAAATTTCAGCCAGATGGGTCCTTATCTTGGACCTCACGTCATATTGAACATATCACGTAAGGTTCAATTTTTAATATTTACGATGAAAATTGGCCCATAGTAGAGAAATTCAATAAAAAAAATTAACAATAGTGAATTTGGATCATATAGGGCTATTTTTTAGACCCTCACATGTATATAGGGGCTATCATGAAAGGCAAGGTCTTATATGGAAAGAAAGTATAATTTCTTGTCTTCTATGATGGAAACTGAAAAATCATAAAATTTTTTGGAACGGAATTTAGTTTGCCAACTTCGGATCACGCCATACGATGTTTGGGACAGCCTCCAATATACAAGCTTCCATGAAAAGTATGCTTTTGTATGAAAACAAAACGTAACGCTGGATGTGTTATTACCAAAATGAGTGAGTTCTTGTATTAGACGAAGCAGTGTAGAGTATCCAATGGTCGGCCTTATCTGACTATCGTGTCCGAGTGTTCATACTTTTAAAATTATTTTTACTGCGTCAAGGTTTTTGTTTCAATTATAAAATTACTTTTTTAAATTCTTTAATGCAATGCAATCAATATTTAATGTAAAAGTGAACTTTTTTTTAAAAAGCTATTAATAAAATGTTTGCGTTAGGGTTACCCATAAGTAACCCGTTATTTTATTTCAATTATAAGGACGCCTTAAAATCTCTAGCGGAGTCCGATCCAAGGTTAACTATACAGGAACTATCAAGAAGCCTTGGGTCTACCTGGTCCAACGTACAAAGGCACTTAAAAGAAACTGGCAAGGTACATAGACAAGGTAAATGGATTCCACAACTGTCGTCTGAGGCCAATTAAGATCTTCGGCGAACAATTTGTAATTCCATGCTCACCAGGCTAAGTAGAGATCCATTTTTGCCTAGGATCGTAACTGGAGATGAAAAATGGATCCTTTATGATAACATAAAGCAATCGAAACAACGGTTGTCTGCAAACGAGAGACATCTTCCAACCCCTAAATCAATCCTATCCCTGAGGAAAGTGTTATTGTGTATTTGGCGGGATTGTTCCGGTATAGTGCAAGACGAATTATTAAAACCTGGGGAGACAGTTACTGCTTATAGAAAAAAGACCAGCTTTAGTAAACAGAAAAGGTGTGATACTCCAACAAGATAATGCCCGTCCTCATGCAGCGAAGATTACTCAAGAGAAAATTAAGCAGTTAGGCTGGCAACTTCTACCGCATACCCGCATACTCTCCAGACCTAGCACCGTCGGACTACCACCTGTTCAGGTCACTGGAGCATTCGTTACGAAATAAAAATTTTAATTTCTTACCCGATGTCCAAACGCATCTTGAGTTATATTTTAAATCACGCCCAACCCACTTTTTCAAGAGGGGGTTGAACTTTTGCAGGAACGATGGCAACAAGTCATCGTAAACGACGGTGATTACATAAACGATTAAAAAATAAAAATGTCTTTTCAAAAAAACGTTTTGTCTATGAATGCAAAATAATTGATTACTTATGGGTCCCCCTAGCAATTATTTTTACTGTGGAACGTATTTGCTACATACATATACGTGGTATGCAAGTAGCACATTTACATGGGACTATGGTAAGGCGAGTTACATCCGCTTAAATTGGAGTGGATCAAGCTCAATGCATTCGTTTTAATATTTTTTATAAACTGGCAAACGTATAAATTAATATTAAAATCGATAACCGGATCCTGTAAGTATTTTAGTCCGTAAGAGTATCCCGATGTGAAGAAAATTTTCAGAATGTCTAAGCACAAATCCCACTTGTGTACATATGTACATGCATGAAAGATTCATTATTAGATATATATATATGTATATTTATACGAGGTGTGCCCTTTTCAAACACACACACACACACACACACACGCACAAACAACAATTTAATTTTGTATTTTTTTAAATCTGTTTTATTCCAAATCTCTTTCTCGTCTCCTTCAAAGTAATCCACCCCAAATGTTATACATAACGGGTGTAAATACATACATATATATAAATATATACGAGGTGTGTTCAAAAAGGCCCAACAATGTAATTTTGTATTTTTTTAAATCTGTTTATTATTCCAAATCGTTTTTTCGTCTCATTCAAAGTAATCCTCCTCAAATGTTATACATAACAGGTGTAGATACATATATATATATAAATGACTACGAGGTGCGTTCAAAAAGGCTCAACAATTTAATTTTGTATTTTTTTAAATCCGTTTATCATTCCAAATCACTTTTGCGTCCTCTTCAAAGTAATCCTCCTCCGATGTTATACATAACGGGTGTAAATACATATATATATAAATGAATACGAGGTGTATTCAAAAAGGCCCAACAATTTAATTTGTATTTTTTTAAATCTGTTTATTATTCCAAATCGTTTTTTCGTCTCCTTCAAAGTAATCCTCCTCAAATGTTATACATAACAGGTGTAGATACATATATATATAAATGAATACGAGGTGTATTCAAAAAGGCCCAACAATTTAATTTTGTATTTTTTTAAATCTGTTTATTATTCCAAATCTCTTTTGCGTCCTCTTCAAAGTAATCTCCCTCAGATATTATACATAACACATACATATATATATAAATATATACGAGATGTGTTCAATAAGCAGACCAATTTAATTTTATCTTTTCTAAATCTATTTATTATTTCAAATCTATCTTTCAGATATATATATGCATACATACATAAAATGGAGATATAAAATACACATACATATATACATATACATATATACATATACGAGGTGTGTTAAATAAGCATACTAATTTTATGTTTTTTTAAACCCATTTATTATTCCATATACATTCTTCTTCGTCACCTTCAAAGTGAACCCTCTCAGATATTATCCATAACGGGCATAGTTACATGTATATATATATACAAGGCGTGTTCAGTAAGCAGACCAATTTAATTTTATCTTTTTTAAATCTATTTATTATTCCAAATCCCAACAAATATTTCTGACATTCTGTCTGTTTAAAAAAAATAGTTGACATATCAAATGTCGTGGTCCACGTACATTCCATTTTTTTTTTTTTGTTATGTTAGTGTCCCTGTTTCCAACATACGCTGACATTAACCGTCATTTTGCATTTGTAGTTTTTTTGCCACAAATGTACCGGTGTGCTTGAGGATTTTTTGTGTGTTTTACTTCACTTAAATTGTTGACTACGCCATTTCGCGAGTCTACTTTAAATCAAAAAGAAATGTTTATAAGTGGTACAAACTCTTCACAGAAGGTCGAGAAAATGTTAATGGCTATGCCCGCGCCCGGACGCCCCAGCACCTAAAAACCGGTAAAAATGTTGAAGCATTGAAGAAAATATTTATGAAGGATTGTCGAATCACCCATTAGAGAAATTGCCTAGAATATCATTATATTCGTTGGCTTATTCATGTTTAAAGCATGAAAGCAAAGTTCGTTCCGAAATTGCAAAATTTTCAACAAAAAAACCATCACTGGTGTTATTGCTCAGAAGGTGTTAAGTGACGTCAACGACGATCCACGTTTGTTCTAGAGGGTCATATGTGGCGACGAAACATGGGTATGCGGTTGTGACATCGAAACAAAAGCCCAATCATCCCAAAGGAAAGCGCCAGAATCGCCCAAGTCGAAAAAACCACGCCTTGTTCACTCACTATTTTCGTCGATTACAATAGCGTGATACGCATCGTGAATTCTTCCCAGATAAAGAATATTATCTTGAAGGTATACAATAGGGAAAAACGGCAGGCAATTATGTAAGAACCCATTATGGATGCGTCAGCTCACAGGTTATTGCTTGTTCGCAATTTGTTCGCCGAAAACGTGCCTTAACAGCCCTATCCACCGGACTTGATCCTATGCACATTTTTCCTGTTCCTCTTCTTCTTCTTCAGGATCCATGAAAGGACGGAGCTTTGCGGAGATTAAGAAGATAAAAGACCTCATCGCTGAAAGAGCTCAAGGCCACACTAAAATGGGCAAATCAGAAGTATTTCGAGATTCGGGAAAAGTTCTACCACATGTGTATTATATCGAAGAGGGATTACTTTGAGGGGGAGATAAAGTAGGCGTTGATAAATAAATACATATTTTTTAAAAGAAAAAAAAAATTAATTTTTTGTGTGAACATACCTCGTATATGATTTTATATAAAAAGGTAATAACACTTAATTGCTCGCTATGATCAAAGCCATATGCTATACATTTTACGGGGCAATAAAATGTGAAATGATAGATATGTAGATGCATATACGAAAAAAAAAAAAGAAAAAGCAAGTAGGACAGTGAGCGAACTTTTTATACCCACCAAAGAAGAAATATATTTTCCATTGGGTAGGTGTGACTGATTTTTTCCCAATTTTAAAAGTGGAAATTTATATCATCATATGAATGGCACTTTGTAAGTAAGGAGCAAAAAAATACGGAAAGTAAAAATATTCTCAGTTTTGTTTGTTACATTGTAGGCGTGGCCTTTGATTGGCTTACGGTATTTTTAAATTCTTTTGCAATATTTGTACGCGATATCTTACTTTATGCGATACGATAAAAGGTTTACCAGAGATACGACACAGTTGGGCAGACGGACAGCTGGACAAACAAGCAAAACGAATTTAGCGCTGGTCGAGACTGTATATACTTCATTGCGTCTCTGAAGCCCTCTCTTGAGTGCTGCAAGCGTTTTGACGAAATAGGTGTATCCCTGATCCCCCGTTGATGGATATAGAAAAAAAATAAAAATGCTATAGTCTGTCAAGGTCAACAGTTGTGTACTCTACAATACTTCATCTAACAAAAGTCTTCTTTCCTTTTCGCAATAAATTATGGAAAAGCGCACCTTGTTTTCATGTAAAAATGCGAGGCTGTCCAAGACATGAGCTGAAAATTAATTTTCTTACCAAAAACCTTGTAACTCTTCACCTATTTTCGTATATAATATGTGCTATAAATTACATAAAGGGTAAGGGTTTTCATAGGAACAGTTGTACGGCCATTCGTTCAGCATCAGCCCATCCCATCCAAATACTGCCTATCACTTTTATATGCTAAAGTGTGCTAAACATTGAAACTATTTTTCATATAACGAGATTTTTGTAAAGCAAAGCATTATGGGTGGAGTTCTCGCAAATGTTATCTGATCCATGGTTCGTACCTGAGCCAACACATGCCAGTATATTAAGTTTCATTAAAATCTCTCAAACATTTGCGATCTTCAAGTTGAAAGATGTATAGATTAAGTTGAAGGATAGACGGACAGACAGCCGGGCAGAGTTGAATCAGTTTCTGAATCAATCAATATGTCTTCTCTCCTTCTGGATGCTACATGCACTCACACAAACTTAATATACCCTCTATAATATGTAGTGTAGCGTATTAAAATAACACGCAAACCACTTACGTCAAGCTTATAAAAGTTTTTTCTTCTCCATTCTGTTTATTTTTTTTTTATTTTATTATTGACTTTATTATCCTCTTTTTTTTGTAATGAAATATTATTACTTTCAAATGTATTCATACCGCGATACCTGAGAGTTATGTTAGCTGCAACAGACGCAATTTTTCTCATCTGTTGTTTATTTTTAATTGTGTAATAAATTTGTAAAAATTCCATTAAAAAAGAATGATACGATCGTTGGGTAAAAATTAACTTCAATATGCACATGTTTCAATTAAAAATGCGCTATTTGGGTTACCAGACTGCGTGCATCCATACGCCATATTATGCAGATAAGAGCTTATCCATTTCACTAAATGGGAAGGGAAGCCAGCGGCTTGAAGTTTAAAGATAAGTAATTTGTGGTTACCCAAATCAAACGCTTTGCTAAAATCGGTGTATATGACGTCAGTGCGAGAGCCATTGTAAACTCTAACAGATTAGTGGCCGTAGACCTTCCTTTTCGGAAGCCTTTGATGGCAAAGGCCAAATGCTGAGTCAAAATTCTCTCAAATAGTTTAGGTAAAACACTTAGCTTGGCAATGCCTGTATAGTTCTTCACAAGTTGTCTACTCCCACTTTTGTGAATAGGAATAAGATAACTACTCCTCCAACGCAAAGGGAAAACACCTAAATTCAGGGAAAAATTAAAAATCTTTGAGATAACACC
>KK499888.1:243494-269856 GCA_000688715.1 Glossina pallidipes
AAGTATACGATTTGATGGCAAAGGCCAAATGCTGAGTCAAAATGCTCTCAAATAGTTTAGGTAAAACACTTAGCTTGGCAATGCCTCTATAGTTCTCCACAAGTTGTCTACTCCCACTTTTGTGAATAGGAATAAGATAACTACTCCTCCAACGCAAAGGGAAAACACCTAAATTCAGGGATAAATTAAAAATCTTTGAGATAACACCACAAAGCTCAATAGCGCAAGGCTTAAGTACATATGATGGAGTTCCATCAAGTCCAGGCGCACAACTGTACTTCAGAGAAGTCAACCCTTTAAAAACGGATATAAAGCAAAGGGGGCAGTATTGAACTAATATGGTGGTTTTTGGACAAAAATTTTTGCAGTGGGAGTCGGTAGGGCAAAGTTAGAACTACAAAATAGTCGTGCGACAAAACTACAAAAATAGTTGAGCGACAAAGCAAAAAGTGTTGTCATTTGCCGACAGATAGAGCGTGGGACAAATTTCGCAGTATAATAAGCAACGTGCTACATGAGCGTAGACTCTCGTATTAAAATACCAATAAGTCCGAGAGTAGGCTCATTATTTGACTGTAGACGTATATATTTCATGATGACATGATTTGGAAGAAGGAAAAGATTGGCAAATAGGATATGACCAGGAGAATTCAAAATCACACATGTACACAAAGGTCTTTTGGTTATATTAATTTTGAATAAATGATCGTTACATGTGATTGAACATGGGCCTGGTAATAAGGCACGTAATGGAACGTCTGAGTCCGCAATTGATAAACCAAGGATCTTTATTTGTTTGTGGAAATAAAGGGTATAAGTGACGACAATAAGGTGAACTATTCCGTCGCTGTTGGCAAGAAAAACAAAGTGTTTCTTGTCGATTGCCTTCAAGTCAGCAGAAACCAGAGCACCATCATTAAAATCCAATCGTCTGGAAGATGCAATTTTATCTGCAGTAGTGTTGCCAAGAATGTCGGAGAAAGTGAGAACAAAATACATCCGATTTGAGGTTATATTGTAAACATGTGATTTGGAATATGTAAGTGTGGGTTTTACCTGGGGTGAAACGATTAAGAGAGATTTACTACCTGACACTATGAAGAATTTCTTTTGAATCTGAGCGCTCGCTAAGCGGATGGCTTCCAGGATCGCATTAAAATTTAGTGCTACATGGATGATTTGAGAAATAATATTTGGAAACCAAAAGCCGCTGTCCACAACCTCAGCCTTCAGATCGAATCCATCAGTAAAGATCAGTGCAAAATGCTTCCATTTGGTATTTTATTAATATTGTAACGATTACATCCTCGAATTTAGTAGAATTGCCCCACCAGTGTCATTGCATTTTTTGAATTTCTTATCGTAAGGTGAGTTAAATATAAAAAGAAGAAGAGAACAAATGAAATTACAAAGAAACGATAAAAGCAATTCAATTTGTAGTATAGCTGTCAGCTTTTGAATATAAAATCAAACAGCTTATGGCTACAAAAAACACACAAACCATATTAAATAGTTTTAAATGGTCTTAAACACTTAAAAATAATATAGGAATAAAGAACGATACGACCTATTATCTCGGCAATGCTTAGTTCAAAAATTGGGCAATTTTTCATATCTACAATGTTTAAATATACTTATGCGTTGTTGCCTTCAATATCACTGTTTGACACACGTTGAAAGTATCTTTGTATGGGTTATTTTATGAATTGTCTGAATTTCATATCACTGGTAATGAATTCATATAAACTGTTGGCAACATTGTACACAAAATAAATGAAAATGTCAAAACAATGTGCGAAATGTCAACCTTTTTTCCTTTCTCTATATCCGGTCAGCCGTATAAGCCTGTAAGTGCTTTAAGACAATTTTCTAAATTTAATCGAAAAAATCAAGTGAAATTCCGCAAATTAAATGAAGAAATATATTAATTATGCATGAAATGATTTATTAAATTGTGCGTGTCAATGATTATTACCGTAAAAGTGTACAAAATTATATAAGTCAAAGCAAAGAAAAACTTATAGCGAGAAGAAATTCTATTCTCATAATAAAGCAAAAAAGATAAAAGAAAGATAGAAAAACAGCTGTAAAAAATACGTTAACATTTTCTCAAAGTGCGAAATTTCGCTTGATTTTTTTGATTGAAGCTTTTTGTTAAAGAAGAGAAATGAAAAATATGAAAATTGATTTATTGTTTACATTTGTTTTGTTTCATGGCTGGATGTGCAACAATATCTGGAATAAATAAATTACTCTGTTTGTGTGTATTATTGTGTGTATTTGAAACTCGATTTGTTGAAATGATGATGCAGTCATCAAGATGAGGAAGATTATGAAACCAAATAAAATTGTAATTGTCCTAAGTGGACGTTACGCTGGCCGTAAAGCGATTATTGTCAAGACTGTTGATGATGGTACAGGCGAGAAACCATTTGGTCACGCGTTAGTAGCCGGCATTGATAGATATCCACGTAAAGTTACTAAACAAATGGGTAAAACTAAATTGAAGAAAAAATCGAAAATAAAGCCATTTTTAAAGCTTTTAAATTATAATCATCTGATGCCCACACGATATACCGCCAGCGAAATTACATTTGATAAATTATCGGCCAAGGATCTAAAAGATCCAGTTAAAAGGAAAACGCATCGTTTTCAAACACGTGTCAAATTCGAGACGTCATACAAAGAAGGCAAAAACAAGTGGTTTTTCCAAAAACTGCGTTTCTAAAGTGTAAAAATTTTTTTTTAATTTGAAAAATTTGAAATAAAAATAAAAACAACAACAACAGCTTTCGTATGTTTCGTTTAAACTAAGAAAAATGTTGAAAGCGAAGATGTTTTGCTTGCTTGGAAAAGTTATAAAATAAATAATAAAAGAAAAACTTTTTAATAATGTATTTTTTTTATTTGCAGAATTTAAATACAATTCTATTTTACATCTCGGTTCCATATTGTTCCTATAGATAAATGCAAAGTTGGGTGAGCATTTCATATGCAAAAAAAAAGAAAAATATTTTCTTTCTGCAATTGTTGCCTAATCACAAGCCTATTGATATTTTCCGAGAGAGGATGTAGCACTTGAGAGGATGCATTATCTGTAAAGATAAAATATTTGGATATTTTAAAGGACTGCTTTAGAAGAACACTTTTTGGATTTTTTTTTAATTTACCTTTTTTTTTTGCATATGAGTTATAAAGACAGCATTATTATTTAGTGAGTTTAGACAAAAAAACATTTTCCAATTTTAGTTTTTCTTGTTTTTTTTTTTTTATTATTTTAGACAATTATGAATTTATAAAACAGTTTTTCAAAGTGACTTGACACATATTATTACATACATTAATGAGAGGATTTTGTTTGTTATAGATTATTAGTTCTGGTATTGATAATTTATTGTTTTTTTTTTCCACAAAAATTTATAAGAAATTACACTTTAAAAGACTTGATCGATCCGATTAGAACCTTTTGTTTGCATTTAGATTCGATTAATAGAGAGTAGTAAAATAGTGTTTTGGATTCATTCATTTATTACATTTATTAAAATTGGCTAAAAAAGTTTCCATGGGGCCTGTATCCAGAATGTTTTTTGGGGGAAGGAAAAATTTTGTGTATTTGTTGTCGTTGGGGTAGGGAAAAAAAAAGAAGCAAGAAAATGCCAGGGAAGAGAGAAAACAAAATTTTCCAATAATTAATTGATTAGATGATTTTTGTTTTAAAAAATTTTGAAAATTATATTAAAGCACTACACACAAAATACTATATACTTTCGAAATACAAAGAGGAGAAGTGGCTATATAAAATCAAAATTGCATTAATATATTTTTAAAGTAATACAGGTGAAGATAGAATTCTATATGTTAATATACAAAAGTTCAAGTTTTTTTTTTTTTTATTATTTTACTTTGCATTCGATATCCATCACCTGAATTCATAGAAATATATTAGCGGTATTGAGAGATATCGAAAGAAAATCCCGAAATGGCGGAGTTATCTGTATGAAATAGACAGATTTCGTCAAGACGTGAAATTTAGGTATAGGAAGAGTTGTTAGCAAGTGAAGAAGTTGTTAGATCCTTGTCACATTTGCTCATATGTAAGCAACTACCAGAACTTCAGATAAACCTACATTATATTATACCGATGTTGTCCGTCGATCTGTCCGTCGTGTTTTAAGCGTACAATTAATTTGTGCCAATATGTAGAACATCCAGCAGAATTTGAGATAGGCCCACATTTTATTATATCGATGTTCTCTGTCCATTTGTCTGTCTTGCTTTAAGCGTATGTTAAGTTTGTGCGGATGTATGTGACACACGGAATCCAAGATTCGGGGTCACTTTTTGAATCGACGTAAGCTTGTCTGTCTTTCTTATTTCATATGCAGGCGGTTATTTTTGAGATTGCTTTATGATGTATACTGACTTTTTCTGGTCCAAGTACGACCGCCAATGAATATGGTTGGGATTTCACCACTATCCATATAAAGCGTTATTTTGAAAAACTGTCATATGAATAACTGTATTAAGTGAATCGGTGAGGGTTATTTAAGGGAGGACCATGTCCGCCTACAGCGTTCTTACTTGTTTTTGTATGGAAAGACGTACTAATATTGCACATGTTTCATCAGTACAGTGGGTGAATGCGCGAAAAATTGAGATTATGCTTGGAGTCTCAATCTGATCACACATTCATATAAATATATACAAAAAAGTTAGTAAAGCTCTATCCTTCTCCGGTGATGAATATAAAAAATTTAAAAAGTGTGTTCTATAGCAAGCATGTTGGTTGTAAGATCGGGATAATTTTTACACTAAAATATCGCAGGGCTGCAGTTTAATATTTCTACCAAGTTTTGTATCAATTTATACTACGGGTTATGCTTATTAAGAGTTTTTTGATTATTGTAAGCTTCGTTTGGATGAAGTTTTAATTCATTTTTTTATTTTGTATGTTTTGTATTTTTTAATTGTAAGTCACTTTTATGTTTGTTAATTTAATTGGTTTTTTTATTGCAAATTTACACGAAAAGCCAGATAAATATCTCGCCTTGATAATGCGCATGTAATCGGCGTATCTTGCTCTGAAACTCAGACCGTCTTAATAACTGCGTTTATATCAATGCTCTTTCAATAGGTAAGATAGTAGTTTTTTGCCCATTCTGGGCGGATAACATTTATTATTAACGGAATTTTGCCTGGTGCTAATTAATCCTAATACCCTACACAATTTGTGGTACAGGGTACAATAAGTTAGTGCAAACGTATGTAAAACGCAAAATGGCTTAAGATAAACCCAACGTTTATTATACCGATCGATTCAGAAGCATAATCTGAATTGAGCCTGTCTATCCGCCTGTTGTTTGCCCATGTAAACGTGTGTTCAAGCTACAGATCGCAATTTTTGAGATGTTTTGATAAAATTTGGTACAGTGGCCCAAGCGTTTTGACGCAAGGACAAACTCTATTGAAAATGGTTTTTCGATCACTCCCCATATGGCGCCCAATTCAGAAAAATTGTTATATCAAAAAAAATATAAATTTTCACAATTTCTCTTCAAAAGTAGCTAAATAGTAGTATTTCGGCATTCTAAATTGGTGTGAAAACGTTGGGCCGGCTGGGGCAGTTTTCTGACTCACCTCTCATATAACGAGAACTGAAGTTCTTACGACAAAAACGTATAGTTTTCAATACTTCATGATGAAAATTTTATCACAATAGTAATTTAACATAAAAAAATTAACTGCACCACATTTGAACCATCCCGGCCTATTTTCTGGACACTACCCTAGTAAGGATCTTCATGAAAATTGATCCTTTGCAGAGCAGAAAAATCTAACTTTTAATATGTAGTGAAATTGGAAAACTGAGCCAAAACAGAATTGTGTTAGACAATGTGGTGTAAGGTCTATCTTGCCCGACTACAATGTTCTTAGCTGTAGGTCGTTCTCCTCGTGTTAATTAATTTATCTGCTAAGCGTTAGATAAGCAATCAGCTTCATTTCAAATTTTTGTTTGGCGTAAAACTAAAGAAAATTATGGGCCTGATTGAGAGGCAGAGTTTATCTCTTTGAAACTCTCATGTCATTCAGTACTATTCAATGATATTGGAACCGTTCGAAATACAAAAAAAAATTAGATAATAAATTGAAACATGATTTATCAATTTGTAGTTAATGATTAGTCGCGGACTATGTCCATAATGTATCTTGTAACATATCTTGTTATGTGTATGGTGTCAATTATCCTAAAAAATGCTCACAATAACCAAAGTACTTTCATTTTAAATCAGTAAGAGATAATAAACTAATAATTAATATGTTAAAAGGAATTAAAATCTGATATAAGCAAGGTCATTACCAGACGTAGTCTAAACTAATTACATACTTTATAGGTTTCAGGCGTTACGATAAGGCATATATAGATATTTGAAAATTAATTCAATAAGCGAGATTATACGTGTACATAAGACGGAAACAATATATGAAAATGCAAAATAAAAACGAAAAAGCATTTTGTATAAATTATGAAGAAAAATATTTAAAACAAGTGGATATAAAAATTTGTCTCTAAACAAAAGTAAAAAAGAAAAATACTTTAGAAGAAAATAAAAAAAAAGGAGACTAGGGACCAGTTAACAATTTTAGACACTACAAGAATACAAGAAAAATTAGTTAAATAATTATAATAAAAAAAAAAAATAAAATACAGAAAACATTTAACATTTAGTTTCTAGAAACGTAAAATTTACCAATGGACCCGACGTGTGGACAAAATATCTAAAACCGATTGAACAACATCGGTACTGGAGTTTGTGCCGCCCAAATCTATGTAAAACAGATCCATAAATTTTTCGCTCTTAATAACAAAAAATATTTCATGTATACCTGGCGTGCGCACACCTTTGGTAACCACAGTCTCATACGTAGCATCTTTGATAATACGAGCGTGTTCCTTATGCCCAGTGTGATTAAGCATATCAACGCTTGCCATAATCATCGCAACTGGATTGGCAATATTCTTACCAGCAATGGCTGTGCCTGTATTCCGCGTGCCTGGCTCAAAGATCGCATACTAGCAACAAAAAGAGAAAATTAAAAATATTTAGAATGCTATTGAATTTATGTACGTACATGATCGCCATAATTACGGCCAGAAAGTAAACCAGCGCCGCCAATTAAACCACAAATAACATTTGAAACAATGGTACCATACAAGTTTGGCATGTTCATGACATCAAACTAAAAAAATAATATTAATTACATATATAATGAGAACAAGCCAGAGGCCGTTATTCACTCTCACGGCAAATATAGGTTTAGTATTGAATTCTAAGCATCTTTGATCGATTCACCTCGCATAAGCTAAAGCTTAATCTATAGACTGAAAGCTACATCCGGAGTTCTATTTTCACTTGGGAACTGACACGAACAACCCAGAAAGTTATATTCAGCGGACGCCGAATCACGCGCACCCACCACTCTGCTTTTCACATTCTATTTTCTAAGTTGTTTTATTTGATACTCATATCGCCGCATTTTAGAATCAACCTATTTTTAGGCAGATCTTCATTAGAGGAATGTACAAAATAATTTTCAACATTCTGTCTTGTTTAACTTATGATAAATACACAAAAAACCTCAAAAAAGTGAAAAAATAAAATTTAATCAATGGTAGCTTTGTGTGGGCATGGCCGATCTTTTCCATTTTTCCACGTAAAGAGCAAAGTGTTTCGTTAAGTAAATGTTGGAAATTTCAGCCTTCTAACTCTTACAATTTCTGAGTAACGAACGCAAAACCACAAATTTTTGTGAAGAAAAAGGGAGCTGCGTCCAGTTTACGCTCGACTGCGGGCCACTACTCCGACCAATTGGCTCTATTTTAAATATCAACCTGCGTGCAATGTTTTTGTCAAATTTAAGATCGATATTTTCTTTTTGGCGACCAGGAGAGTGCCGAAAACAAAGACCACACGCACGGAGAGACATGGCTAAATCAACTTAGAATTTCGCGCTGATCAAGAATATATATACAATATAGCGCCCCCAAAGCTTCCTTTTGGGCGTTACATTATGAAAAAAAGCAAAACGAGTATACCTCACATCCTTCAGTGGGGGGTATAATAAATTAATGATAAGACGGAACTCATATGAATGAATTTCTTAAGGAATAAAACTTTTTTAAATATTAAAAATTTTGTTACACATTTATCCTACAAGAACTGCAAGGTTGGGCACGTGTCAGTTGCCCAAACGGAATCAATTTGTCCCCAACTTTCAAATTATTTCTGCGATATTTATATATATATACATATATGCGAATATATACTATGGACGTTAGGTTGTAGATTTTTACTTATTGTGTACCTAGAAATTAGAATTTATATGTCAATGTTTGCCAAAATACGGATGGACGGATAGAATGTAGTACATAGAAAAAAAACCCCCTTACTATCTTCCACACTTATCAAGATTATTTATGCTTACGCGGAGATATACTCCTGCCACATTACGGTGAGAAGAATAATCTTTTATAAATTTTAAAAATTACCTGATGCGGATTAGATACCAATTGCATGCAAGTGTTATCAATAATCATATTGTTGTGTTCTAATTCTGGATATTCTTTATGCACTTTTTTCGCAACTTCCAAAAACAAACCGTCCGATAATTTCATAATATTGGCCTTGTGAATGGTGGTAACTTTTTTACGACCATTCTGACGAGCATATTCGAATGCAAAACGCGCCACACGTTCAGCATTTTCCAAAGACACCACTTTCATGCTTTCCACCACACCTTTTACCGATTCGTGTTCCAACATAGCATATTCACCATCGGTATTTTGACGTATAAGAACTATATCAACATCTTTATGCCGAGCTGGGATACCCGGAAACGATTTGCAATGTACTACATTTACAAATAAATCCAATTCATTCCGGATTGCCACGTTACGTGACACTTCGTTTAAACTTTGAGATTTTGTCTCAATATTGCCCTTAAGAGCTACACCATTACGTTTAATCGAAGTTATAGCATATTCCAAATCCTCATTACCCTCTGTAGAGGGATTAATTTCTACGACTTCAAAATCAATTGGCGCCCCGCAAAAAGCGAATATATCTCGAACATAGGTCATTAGTTCAGGGCCAATGCCTCCACCTGGCAGCATGGTAACTGCATGACGTCCACCATATTGAGCTGAAGGGATATCGGTTCTCTGTAAAAAAAAAAAAAAAGAATCGAGAAATAATCGTTCTTGGCTTGATAACCTACCGTTAATTTCTTCTGCAAAGCTGTTTTCGTATGAGCTACATCTTCTGTCTTCTCCTTGGTTACCAACATGGGATAGCCCTTTAAGTTTTTGAAAAGATAACAATTTAAAGATATTAAGTTTTATCTCTTTGAATAAAATTATGTAATTTTTGATTTAGTTTAATTAATCATTAAATTTATTTATCTGTTTTTTTACTTACCCGACTTAAGAAGGGAGTTTGAGTTTTTAATATTCTCTGCGTTAGACGAACAGCCATTTTGCTTGAATAAAAACCGTGTTAAGAAAAATAGTCTCACCTCTAATTGTATTAATAAACAAATTATTTTGCTTAACACAGAAAAACAAAAAAATATCAATTCGTTTTGCGAAAAACAGCCGCAAGAGTATAACGTTGCCACATATACACATTCTAGAAGAGTATTGTTATGAATTTTAATGCTGGTAACACTGTAAATAAATCTTAGTAAAAATGTACAGATGTTTTTCTTCATTCTTTTTAGTTTTGTTTAGCTTTCTCTAGATTTAATGACCGTCATTTCGTAATTAATGAATGAAGAGATATATTTCTCATAAACTTATTAGAAAATTTCTTCACAAAGTTGTGCAATTTTCTTATTAGTATTAGGAAAGAAACATTAACGTTAAGTGTGAGCGATTTTACCCGGCATTATTTTAATGTTTAGTAATGTGTTGATAAATCATAATCTAGCGTATTATTACGTGAATGCAATTAATATCTGTAAAATTTCAATAAATAAAAACAAAGTACAATGAAAAGAAGAGAAGTGAAGAAAAAGTGAGAGTTTCACTATATACCACCACAGCGCATGCATAAGGCATGAGATTCCAATTGACATTTTGGTGAACAAATAGAGAAATTTCCATATAGAAGAAAACAAAGTGTGTCTTTGAGGATTCAATTTTTTTTTTTTATATATATTTAAGAAAGCAATTAAATGCACTGAAAATACTGAAAAACTATAATAATTATTTATTATTGTGGATATTCACCTAACACTGGCTTGTTATGGACGATAATACACCGCGTACACCTGCCCCGTCGCCAACGGACGAGCATGCCAACAGTAGTGAAGTGGGTGCTACAGCTCTCCAGCCTACAAATTTTAAGGTTTTAATTATTGGAGCTGGTGTCGCGGGACTATCGGCTGCTAATCATTTATTGCAAAATGGCTGTAATAACTTTTGCATTCTAGAGGCTCGTGGCCGTATCGGTGGTCGTATTGTGTCCATACCGATGGCTAAGCATAAAGTAAGTTCTCCATCCAAAGTTTTTTTTTGCATATGGTACGATATTTTGCGACACACAACTCGGTTATGTAAGTTGAAAAAGCAAAAATTTCCTATAGGATGAATAATGTTGCGGCAAAAAAAAAAACATTCTTTTTCTTTTTTTTTTGATTCCTTATCGTTCTTTTTTTGCTTTTGCGAAAAATGTCGAAAGTTATTTTTAAAATTTAGGGCTTATTTTTTTTGCAAATAAAATTTGCTTATGCTTGCAAGAGTTTATTTCCTGCTTAGATTGGCACATTTAATAATTTTCTTTCCCATTTGTAATTGTGTTAATGATTTCCCCTTTTTTTTTTGCTTGATACTCTTTAAAAATTGTTTTGTTTGATTTGTTCTTTAATCTGCTTTATTTCATTTAATATGAACGGTTATCGATTCTGTCATTCGTTAGTTGATTCAGCAAAAGTTTTTTTTTTTTTTTTTTTTGTATTAATAACGATTGATTTCCATTTATTTTTAATATTTCTTTTATTTGCTGCACATTCACATCTGCATCTGAATGCTTTTTGTAGTTCTCAAACCTTATCTAAAGAAATCAACCGGTATACTCTTTCAAAGGAGAGCTAAAGCGATTCAAAGAAGTTCTTGGAAAAATGATAATTTTTCCCTTCGCCTTTAAAACTGGAGAACGTTTAGTTTAGAGCTTTCGAATTGGGTCTTAATTTTCTTCTTGATCAAAGCTTTGTTTGTTGAAGCTGGGAAATACGCTAAATCTCATCACGGTTTCATCAATTAATGCTGAAAAAACTTGATATAAACAAGGTGGAGTTTGTAAATTTGTCCTTCGGATTATTCAGGAAGTCAGAACACATACCTATACATAAATATATATGTATACATAAGTCAATAATTATTGGATATACATTAGATACATTGGGTATATTGGGTAAATATATATATATATATATATATATATATATATCTATATATTTAAATTAAATATATATAGATATATATATATATATATATATATTTAAATTAAATTTATTTTTAAATTAAATATATATATATATATATATATATCTATATATTTAAATTAAATTTATTTTTAAATTAAATATATACACACATAGATATATATGTATATATGTATATATGTATATATTTGCGTTAGATATGTGTATATCTATATATATATATATGTAAATATGTATATGCGTCTAAGCTATAATTATTAGATATGTATATTGGATATATATATATATATTGGATGTATACACCGGATATATACATATATACATATATATATATATATTTTGGATATATGTACATAGATATATATGTTGGATATATGGTATATGGTATGGTGGTATATATAAAAGATTAGATATATTTGTATATGTAGACAAACCCATTTATATCAAAACATATATATGAACGTATATAAGACAGAATTATTCCAGAATGCCTCATCACGTTAGCTAACATGCACCGATCTGTTGTTCAGGTTTCGCAACTTACAACCTTTCGGGACAGCGGCTACCAACAGAGGGAGAGTGGGGAAGTGACCAATTATCTTTTTCTAATTTCTTGTATACATCGTATGGCCGATGCGATATGTAATCAATATACCGGTTTTAATCTTGTGATGACGCACAGTCCACAATTTTGTGATGGGTATTAAAAGATTCGATTCGAACTCTTTTTTCCTTTTTTTTTCAATTCTTTTTTTTTGCTTGCCCTTAAAGGTTGAGGCCATGAGTTAAGCCAATTAAGTTTATGATGTCTCCATACGCGCATTTATATTCTTATAAACTCTTTCAAGGAAACAACAAATCACCTTGAAATATGCAAAACTTAACAACAACAACAATTTTCATAATAAAAACATATATACTTCAGTACAAGCGTTCAATTACACAAAACTTTGCAAAATGCATTTTATTGTTATTCCGTAAGTGCACGTATTACATACATATTTAAATTTTACTTTCACGCTCCAGTTTTGTATGAAGCTTTAGTGTAATGTCCAAAAGGTTATTAACAAAACATTTAATAGCCAATAAGTATACAAAGCAGATCATCACACACATGTACTCAAACAATTGTTTGTACTATAAACACAAATAACCATTTTGTAAATACATTCAAACAATTTGCTAACAAGTGCCGGAAAAGGGAATAAATAGTCGATGTAATTGTTAAGACGTGTACACAAATCATGAAACACAACTGCATCGTCAACTTATATCATCAGCTAAGTGATAAGCTACAATCGGTTAAATCTTATAAATGGAATGTAAAGCAACAGCATTTACAAACTATAATTAAATTTCAAATTGATTTACACTTTTTATGAATGTTTGGCGGGAATTGTTTTTGTACTCACCACCGAAGGATAGGGAATATGCTCATTTTGTTATAATGTTTGCAAAACCCAAAAGGAAGCTTCAGAAGTCCTATATAATGTGATCAGTGTGAAATTCTAAACCAAGCAAGCCATGTCTGTCCATCTGTGTGGCTGCTGTGTGGTTGTCTTCTGTTCGCAAAAATGAAGTTTTCATATTGGTAAGAACATCGGAAGTTTCTTCACGCAGTTTGGTATTGAAAATGTCTAAAATTGGTTACAGCGCACGTCCACAGTGAAGCGTAAACTGAACGCAACTGTAAAGTACTAATTGAAAACTTAATCAAGACAATCTAAGATTTAAGTGAAAATACGTGATATGTGATTTTCATGTAAAGGCGTCATTTTCATGAAAAATCTCATATTATCCAAAATACCAACTAACACAACAAGTAAGAAAATTATATTCGTCCGTCAGCGGATTTTTTATATTCATCACTGTTGTCCTAAAAGGGTCTAAAAAAGACTAAAAAAAGGAAAACAAAATAATTTTCATACTCTGTAATATTGGGCTCTATATTTCTGGACAGATGGGCGGACATGTTTAGGTGCATTCGGAATTTGAAACTGGGTAGGATTTTATATATTTTACGAGACTTTTAAGACTTTTGAGGCTTGTTTCTGCGCGTTATAAAGTTAAAAAAATTATATTTCGATATACTATATATAATATTGCATAGGCGTGATCAATTTCCCCATATTTTTACAGGTGTCAGAGCATCGGCCATAGAATATACTCTTAAATTTTCATGGATTTATCTGCAGTAGTTATGAGTAATGAGGAAAAAACCACGTTTTTTTCTCAGCTTACGTGCTATTGTAGGCCTGTCCTTCGACTGATTTGCTCCATTTATAAGGCCAAGCTGCTTGCCTGAATTTCCAACGTTCCTGCCAAATTTGAAGTCTACGGCATCATTTTTGCGGGCAGAACAACAGATTTTATACAGATGGGCAGACGGACATGTTTAAATCGATTTGATATTGATCAAGAATAGATATACTTTTTGGGGTCTCTGGTCGCAAACGTTTTGTCTCTTCCAAAGTTTCTGCCAAATTTCAAGCTGATAGCTTTATTTTTGCGGCCAGGGGAATGTTTACAACAGAAATTACACAGATGGAGAGATGGCAAGACGGACGTACTTAAATCGATTCAGAACCTGATGCTAATGAAGAATATATATGTACTTTGTGCAATATCTCATGTTTTCTTTTGGGCATTGCGAACATTTTGACAAAATGTCTGCCAGTGTTGGGTATAAAAAGCCTCGTTTTTGTAGATTCTTACGATGATGCTTCCCCTTAAGGTAATCTATCCGAATATCAATTTTATTTATTAATAAATATATTTTCCTCATCCAAATTCATATTCAATATTTTTTCAGTAGTCATGCGATATGTTGCTCCATACTTAGGCGTATATAACTTTTTTACTTATCGATGTCGATTGTAGTATTTAAGTATATAGTACACCAACGGATGTAGAGTTTTCCTTAAATATAAAAGAAATTACTTGTGCTTTAATGGCATGTACAAACATAATTAGTTCGCTGCAGCGAGTTTATTAAACGCCCCCAACCACTGAACCTTGACGAAGCCGGTTATGCGAGTATGTGAGTGACAACTTTTGCTGATTCGCTTCAATTATTTTGGTTGTAGGACTGTATATATACATTTTAACACATGTACGCATAGTGCATGTCTCTATTAAAAGAAGTAGGTGCGCTTGAAGAGCATTTGTATAGTAGATAATGGAGATCAGACCGTACCAGCTTTGATTCATAAACAAAGAATTTTATTTAGCCAAATTCTCTCAAATGAAATTATTTCCAAAGAAGTTGTACTCGCTTTGAATCATCGGTTTTCATATTCCTTATGGTATGCTATTTGATTACAAAATAGAATCGAGTTTTATTCGCTCGATATATTGATAGTTGAACTGATAATTTTATTCTCACTACTTTGTAGATTTTGATACAAATTGACAGTAAAGAAGTTATTTATACCTTGCCTAGGGCGAATTTTCCAATATCTACAACTAGCTTATATACGATATTTGTTAGCGATATAGAACTGGATAATCGCTTTCTTTCGATATAGGAATCGCTCATCACATCGCAAATATCGTAAATTGTATTCAACTTTCAATTGCACTTTCGATGAGAAACTATATCTAGGGATTTTTACTAATGGCTCGATCGATTTCATTGGTTTTTAACCCTATGAGTGAAAAAGGATGATAAGAAACAAGTGAAAACAGTATAGTGGGGCTGGGCCCACCATAAAATATTACACATCAAGTTACATTTTTTCATACAATGACTTTTCAAAATAAGATATTACACGGAATATCGTCAAGCATTTTCCGATCCGTATTAGTTTCAATAGCGTTCGTCCGTGGTCTCAAATATGTCAGTATACTAAACTTCATCAAAATATCTCAAAAATTGCGAGAAACAAAAACAGGTGGACATGTTCTAATCGATTGGGAGTCACTTTCTGAATCATTTTCTGTATCGATAGATAGAATAAAAGGTGCAATGACAAATGTTGCGAAGTTGATCACAAGAAAAAAAGGTGGGCACACGGACAGACATTTTCTTATCCAGTCGGAGTCACTTTCTGAATCATTTTCTGTATCGATAGATACAATAAAAGATGGAATGACAAAAGTTGCGAAGTTGATGACAAAAAAAAGGTGGACACACGGACAGACATATTCTTATCCATTCGGAGTCACCTTCTGAATCATTTTCTGTATCGATAGATAGAATAAAAGATGGAATGACAAAAGTTGCGAAGTTGATGACAAAAAAAAAAAGGTGGACACACGGACAGACATTTTCTTATCCATTCGGAGTCACTTTCTGAATCATTTTCTGTATCGATAGATACAATAAAAGGTGTAATGACAAAACTTGCATATACCCTGGACGGTCATGATGAAAGCCGAGGTAATTCAAAAATAAAGAGAAACCAATCCGAATAATTCAACTTGAAAGATCCCTTAAAAAGATCGCTTATGCGAAAACACACACATTTTGGCATATGTCTAAAATACGGAGGTATTCATTTGGACAGCTAAACTGAAAAAGTGACTTGAAAGAAGAGATAATCGACTAGCATCGTAAAAGCTTTAATAACAAGTAATGATATTATAGCAGGCCACGGCTCACCGCTTCCTTTAATATAGTTATTCACATTAGATTCGGGAAAAATAAATCCATTATTTTTTTGTAGTGATCGATATGCCGTGGTTTCGTCGATTCCGTTCAAGTATTGTTGAAAATCCCCTCCTCGATAGTGTCGATGAATTCGACCAGAAATGGTCGAAGTTAAGCGGCATGTTAGCCACTAGTAGTATTGACCAGGAGTTAAAGATCAATCGGAAAACAGTTTTAAACCATATGTACAAAGCTGGATTCAAAGAGAAGCTTGATATTTGGCCGCCACACCAAAGAAGCCTAAGAGGCATGTCTACGTCAATCCGGGTATTCATAACCATAATATATATATATATTTACACATATATTTACATAGTTCCTCTGAAGCACATTTCCGTAACGGATATATAAAATCGAGAATTTTTACAAAAAAAATTTTCTCAATAATACGATCAGCAACTAAAATATGTAAAAAATATGCGAAAAAAAAAATTAAAATTCTGGTCTCCAGTCAAGATGAAAAAATCACAACGATGTTTGTGTGTTTATCTCTTGGTAGTACGTAGCTAACATGCGTCTCAAATCGTTTTCTTCAAATATCATTTTTATATCCATCACCAAAGTGTAAGGGGTGTATTCATTTTGTCAAAACAGTTACTACGCGCCGAAGGAAGCTTCAGGATCCGCATCAAATTCTGCATCGATTTAAGCATGTCTGTCTGTCAGCCTTTGTAATGCCTATTGTTGTGGTCGCAAAAGTCAAGCTATCGCGTTCAAATTTGTCGAAAACTTTGGAAGCTCGTGCAAGGAGGTTGGTAATAAAAATGGGCAAAATCGGTCGAAGAACAGTGCCCACAGTGCCACCTTTATTTTTCAAAAGGAATAAAAAATTTGGTTTTTTGCTTATTACTCATAAACTACAGCAAATAAAACTACAACTCGCTAAAGTATGTGCGAGGTCGTAATATGTGTACAAACATGAGAAAAAATGGACCACGCCTACCAAATCTTATAAGGCGTCATAACTTTATTTTTTTCCCAATACCTTCCTAATGTCCAGATACAACCTCCAACAATCCCATAAAGTATATAAATTCTTGGTCAATTTTAAATTCGGAATACACGTAACCCTGTCCGTCTGTCCTCTTGCCCAACTGTGTAGTATCTGTGATAGACATTTTCCTGCAACAATGCAACAATGAAGGTATCGCCTGTAGCGCCCACATGCCTGTGCGATGTAACCTGACAAGCTATACACTTACACTTTTATTCTGAAAATATTAAGAATCAGACGCACCCATGCCATATTACAGAGCATGAAAATTTAATTCCTTCACTTTTTTTTCTCTGTTTTAGGATAATGGCGATGGGTATAACAGATTCGGTCACGACCGAATATAATTTTCTTATTTGTTGTTTTGCATTATTCATATGTGCATGTGTACGCTCGCAAAAATGTGGGTTGATTTGTTTGTTTATGTATTTATTTTTTTTGCTCGATGCATTTTACTATATGTGAACGCGATATAAACAACGATTGTTTATTAATTTATTATAAATTGCAGTTATGTGTGTACCTAATTTCGCTACCGTCACTATAATCGTATTCATTAACTTATTATAATCGAATCAAGCTTGATGGAAACATACATATACATATATATGAAAATGTGTCAAGGTCTAGTCTAGTCTTCCAGGTTTTCTACGCAAACTTAAACAATGAACTGTAAATTGATTTATTCAAGAGCCCGAAGCAATTGTTGTGCCTATGCATAAATCTCTGTCTTGATGTTAAGATATTTAACAAAAAATGGTCCATAAAAAATGGCACATAATTTACATAAACTAAGGTCTTTCATAGAACCCTTAGCAACTCTGGGTATGCGAACAGTTTTGAATAACACGAAGGAAGTAAAGTTCATTAGTCTCTTCATCACGATGCCAATCGCAATAACTTTTGCTGGCTTGAAGGAATATATATGAGCTTATTGTGTGTGTTGTTGACTGTTCCCTTCGACATGGACAGCGTTTGGGATAAGTGCAATTGATTGTCGAATCAATCGTCTCGTAATAAATTGATTCTACTCATTTAAAAAACAAATTTTGCTATTTTACCTGAGGGGGGTTCTCATCCTTACATTGTGACCTTCTTATACGTTGCCGCCACTTCGATCGCTTACGGTACAAGGGGCAAATATACTAAATTTTGGATATGTGCAACACTTGGCAAATCGATCGATTCAAAATCACGTTCAAAATCAGTTCTTGAGTCAATCTGGACTTGTCCGTCCGTCTGCCCGTCTTGTCATTTCTTCTATATACCCTGCAGTTTTTGAGATATTTTGATGAAATTCGGTGCACTGATCTTTTGGCCAACGAACGAACACAATTGGAAATGCTTCGGATTGAAACACTTCTTAGATCACTTCCCAAATTATGCCTTACTTTATAAGGGCGTTGCGTGAATAACGGTAGGTTGGGTGCTGTGTAACTTATGGAGGACCATGTCTTAGTGTAGGGTATTTACTGGTTTTAATTAATATTACGGTAGAAACTCCACAAGCTTTCCCATCCCGTTTCGCAAGTTATTGGTAATCTAATTATGATGACGATAGATTCCATCATGTTAAGCTTTCAAATATGGTTCGAAATAGTTGCTTCACCAATGTTGGCTGCCTCCTATTCCTGTGAAACGGTGACTGCTAGAAAGACGATAGAAAAGAGAAAAAAAATAAAGAGATAATGGCCGCCTAGCGCGTTTATGCTCAATCAATAATTGTTGTGCCTTTACCGACTGAGCGCTGACTATAGTCACGATTAAAGGAAAGACTTGGATTCGCGAAAGCTAACTTGATAGTTGCGATTCTTACCTCTTAGACTACTCAAGCGGACAATTTGCGTTTATATTCGATCCCTTTAGCGACGGGTATCATTTAAGATAGTAATACGAGCCATGTTTGACCGACGCGCATAGTATTTCTAAAGACGAACATTACCGGAATACCATTTTGCATTTCACTTTTCTCCCATTCTCTCACTTTCTTACTGTGACTTATGTTTTGTTGTGAAAACGGAGAAGTTTCCTTGAAAGCAGAGATGTATTTAAATCAAAATTAAAAATCCCGAAAACGTTATCAATTTCTTAAAATACATTTTTTAAATGTCATCACATTAGTCATGATCGACATTTGTCAAACTGTCGCTACGGAAATATGCGCAGACGAAAGAGTTTCTAATTTGGTGAAGCAATTGCTGCTTCTATTATAATCTCCTCGCGAAGTACAGGAAGCTCGTTAAAAAACATGTACGCGATATTAATTTTTCGAAAACAGAATATAATACATGATCGTGTTGATATCGGAGTCATTCTTGTCTCTATAGTTTTAGTTAAACTTATGTTAAAAGTGTTTTTGCATTTTGTGAATGATTGCAGGTTGAACTCGGTGCCAATTGGATACACGGTGTTTTGGGTAATCCGATTTTTGAAATAGCCGTTCAACACGGTCTAGTCAGTGTGGTTAATATACCTAAACCGCATAAAATCGTCGCTACCACTGAAGATGGTTTACAAGTTCCTTTCAGTATATTGCAAGAGATTTATGAGGCATATGTATGCTTTTTACGGCGCTGCGATGAGTATTTCTTATGTCAGTACAGTCCTCCACCTGATATCAATAGTGTCGGCGAGCATATTAATTATGAAATTCAAATCTATTTAAATTCACTGGATGATCCGAAAGAGAAACATTTGAAACAATTGATTTTTAATTGTTTACTGAAACGTGAAACTTGTATAACAGGCTGTCATGATATGAACGAAATAGATCTCTTGGAATTAGGTAAATGCGTGTCAATGATTTTTTTTTTTTTTTTTTTGTAGAAAGAAAAACGTGATCAAGTGATTTATGTGAATTCATTATCAACAGGTAGTTATACGGAACTACAAGGTGGTAATATTGTTTTACCAGCCGGTTACAGTTCGATATTGCGACCATTAACCGCTGAAATACCCAAGCAATCGATTATAACCAAGTGCCCGGTTAAAAAAATCCATTGGAAACGGAAAAAGACTTTAACTGGTTTGGATACAGTAGATGAGGGTTCCGAGTGCGAACAAGATTCCGATGATTCCGAGAAAACAGTAACGGAATTTCCAATTGCCGGTTCAATAACATCGACGGCAGCTAATAATACAGCAACCAATAGTCCTTCACGTGGTGGTTCAGCTGAATCGGATTCCAATGACGATTATCCAATACAAGTGACATGTGAAGATGGCAGTATCTTTAAAGCGGAACATGTGATATGTACCGTACCATTAGGTGTCCTAAAGCAAAATCATAAAACATTATTTGATCCTGAACTGCCGCATTACAAGCAAGAGGCCATAGAGCATTTAATGTTTGGAACTGTAGATAAAATTTATTTGGAATATGATCGGCCCTTTTTGAATGCGGATATTTCCGAAGTTATGCTGCTTTGGGACGATGACAAATATGATCTTCATGCCTCTTCTAATGCGGAACATGACTCTTCAAATGATTATTTAAGTAAAAATTGGTTTAAGAAAATTTATTCGTTTGCCAAAGTAACGGATACATTACTATTGGGCTGGATATCGGGACGCGAAGCCGAGTATATGGAAACCTTAGATAATGAAGTTGTCGCGGACAAGTGTACAGAAATTTTAAGAATTTTTTTACAAGATCCTTGTGTACCGAAACCAAAAAAATGTGTTTGGTAAGTAAGGGAATACTAAATACACCTGATTAAGTTTGAAAAAAACAAAAGAGAAATTTTTCTGAACATGCAGCACTAGTTGGAAATCGCAAACGTTTACCAAAGGCTCGTATACCTCAATACCGGTAGGTGCTTTACAAGAAGATATAGAAAATTTGGCACAACCTCTTTACGCCAGTTCTCAGGCTTTAAAGGTTTGTAACTTGTAAAATGCAGATAGACAGACGGACAGAAAATAAAATTATATTTTATATATTTTCTTATAGCCCGCTGTAGTATTTGCTGGTGAGCATACGCACTCCAATTTCTATTCAACTGTGCACGGTGCCTATTTAAGCGGTCGTACGGCTGCCCAAAATCTCTTAGGTAAAGAGGAACCCAATGAGATTATCTTAGAATCGGATGGTAGTGATTTAAGTGCTTGGATTCAGGGTATAGCATTGGATTAAAAATTTGATTCAAAAATTAAAAAAAAAACAGAAAAAAAAGCACAATTTTAGATTTATTATTGTTTTTTTTTTTTAAGGTTATTACAAACATACCTTCCTACCTTCACGCCTCTACCATCATTTAGATTATAACAACCGAACACCTCATAAATCCGTAATGTTTGCTCTCATACACTCAACTCTATAGTTTTATATAACATTTTTTTGTGGTTTCGTTTTTTTTTTTTCTTCTTTTTATTATTATTATTGATAATTATTCGTTTTATTCAAGTGCTTTTTTGTTAAAAATTTTTCAATTTGTATTTGGTGCTTTTATAAAGTGCTTCTAACGTGATATACATATATATACAACTTGCAATTTAATTTATAGTTTCCATAAATTTTTATAGAAATAAATGATATAACAGAAAAGACTCCTCTTCAGTATAATGACCTTTGTAGATAAGTTCGCTCTCTTTAAATTTATTAACAAATCATCCTCTCTACACACACAGTAGTCGAATTAAAACATCTACTCTTGTTTATGGTCATCACCGAAAAATGAGGGGTAAAGGTATACCTATATATATATGTATATACCTATATATATATGTATATACCTATATATATATATATATATATATATATATATATAGCATGAAATTCTGAATCGTTTTAGGTATGTCCGTCTGTCTACCAGTTCGATTGTACGGTTGACGGTCTTTATAATGCCATTCTCCCGGCCACAACAATGAACCTACCGGCTTGAAATGCGGTAAAAACCTTAAAGAGTCTTGCACGTAGGTTGATATCGAAAATGGCCCAAATCGGTCGAAAGATGCGCTTACAGCACTATGTAAATGTCCAAGGTTGGTATTGAAAATGTGCCAAATCGCTCGAAGGACACGCCCACAGTGCCAACTCTGCTTATCAAAAGGAAACAAAAAATATTTGTCTTGCTCACTACTCATAAACTGCAGCAGACAAATCTACAAAATCTCAAAGCATATATCGTACGAATGTATCGAAGGTACGTAATCTATGGGTGAGGTAGTACCTGTAGTAGGGAATATGTGTTAGGGAATATACATTCTATGCCAGCTTCAAGTTTGGAATACATCTAAGCATGTCCGTTTGTTCGTTTGTGCATCTGTCCGTCTACCAAACTGTGTAATGTCTGCGGTAGACATTCCCCCTTTCCCAAAACTGAAAATATCGGTTAGCACTTCGGGAGAAAAAATTTGAGAATGACTTAAACTTTCCAAAAGACGCGCCTACAACGCGCCTTTGTGACAAAAACTGAGAACACCTCATTCCATTCCGCCGAACACCGCTTTCCATTCCTCATAAACTTCAACAGGAAATAAACTTTCACTTTCTTTTCTGAAAACAGAAAAAATCAGCCGGTCTCCTCCACTCTTCCAGAGTACAGAGTGAAAATTTAGTTTTTCTCCTTTTTTTTTAGTCTTTTTTTTTTTAGGATAACGGTGATGGGCATAAAAGATTCGGTCACAATCGAATATAATATTCTTACTTGTTTTTTTTTTTTTGAAAATTTATTTATTTATTTTTTATACTACTAGTAAACATTTGTTTAATCTGTTTACAACTGAGCAATTTCAAAAAAAAAAAAAATAAAAAAATTGCATACATTTTTTTTTTAGTATTTATTTTATAAGCTGATCTTGTCTATTCTTCTTTTATATGTAAATTCATTTATTTTTACTCAAACACGAAAACTCTCTTAATATAGTGTGCATTAAAAATTGTATGTAGATATTAAAAAAAAATTGTTAAAACTGTTTAATTTCTTGCAAATTCTTTTCTTGTTAATAAAATGCTGTTGGTTTTTATTCTTTTTATTAATCATGAAACGACGAGCTCTACTCTGTCTGTTGAGCTATTCTTACAACCATTTAATATCGATTAATAAATAAAAGCTTGGGTATTGTATGTAACAACAACAACTATGCATCGCTTAATTCATTGTTATTAACAAACAAAAAAAAAAAAAAAAATAAAAGGGAATTGCTTTTTTTCCTACAGGAGAGATGGAATGCATTTAATTTCTCCTTCTCCAGGAGTACACATTGCAGAGCTCATTTATATATATTTATCTATTTTAAAGTTATATATAGATAATCAGTTAATTTTGCGGTACAGCCATATAGTTAGCTTGTGTTAGTTATGATATAGAAGGGGGATAACTACTATGTGATATATATATATACATATAAATTCTTGTCGGGGGTCTCCCATTGCACCTCATGGACCGGTGGAGACCAAAGGTAGAGTAGGGTATATAATGGCCCAGGGCTGATGATCTACTCGTTCGGTAAGTAGTCCGTCCTTCTCTTTATATAATGGTAAAGTACGTGGATTTCTTTTGAGTGTAAGCGGCTGTGGATTGTCCGTTGGACAAAAATTTAACATCCCCACATATTTCCCGAACTAGCTAGCTCATCAATGGCACGTACGAATGTCTCTAAAACCACCGATCCTCTTTAAGTGATACTTTGAAGTAGTCCTAAAAATAATCATGTTCCTAGTTCGATAGTTGGACAGACCTTAAAGACATACAGACACCTCCTATTACAATAAAATAGGTGCAGCGCAAAAGATGTCACGCAGCTGTTGATTAATTTTGGTGTGATTGGAAATATGGTGGAATTTTCGCGCAGGCATAAGTTGGTTATAGGCTTCTCTGGCCATGGTTATACGCTTCGCGACGTCTTCTTTCGAGACCGGTTTTTGTTATTTTGCTATCCAAATAGGAGAATGATTGGACGTTTTCAATCTGTCGTTGCTGTAGTGTGAATTTTCGCGTATTTGTTGTGTTGACTATCATGGGCTTATTTTTTTAGGTACGTTTATCTTGAAATCACAAATTGCTGCTTCGGCTGCTACGTCTTTCAGTTTCGATTGCGCATCGTCGAATTTATGAGACAGCAAGCATATATCATTGCGTAGTTTAAGTCTTCGAGGCGGCCATTTAAGTGCCAGACTCTTAGCATTAACGTGGCTTTTGTCATGGTGTTATCGATGACCACGATCAATAGTAGAGTGGATTAGTGGACAGCCCTAATCGGCATCTATTTTGGCATTTATTGGGCAGCTGATTGTGTTTTTGTGTAGGATGCGATACTTAGCATTGCCATATAGGGTCTTGGAAAGGGATATAAGTCTCTCTCTCTCTGGAACAATATGCGTTTCCGCTTTCGGAATAGTAGAGGATGTCGAATACCTTCTCAAAGTCGATGGTGATTATTTATAGCGGCGATCGCCATTCGACAGATTTGTTGGGGTCGAAGGCGGCTTGTTTGTTGCTCAGGTCATGCACCAGTGCGTCTAATAATCGTTTGTTTATTATGTTCGTTACTGGGGTGTTTTCCCCACCATGCTAAGGAGCATTATATCCGTCCAGTTTCTGCATTCGGTCAGATCACCTTTCTTTAGAATTTCCAACTTTGGGATCGTTGCTACTTCGGTTAATGTCGCAGAACTCGTCTATGATTCGCAATGTATTAAGACTTTTTTATTAGGTAGCTTAATAAATTTGGCTAAGTATCTAGTTGAGTAGTCCGAATCTGAATGAATCAAAAATGAACACAAGAAGCTGGATCTCCTACACACACGGTATTTCTTAGATTATCTAATAAATAAATAAATTTCAGAGCGAAACGATTTTCGATACATTCGTTCATTACAATATGTATTTAGAAGATAATTATCATCCTGAAAGTCGACTACATATTTATAAAATATAATAATAATTTTTGATTTTTTTACACATCTTTATAAGCTAAAGCTCAATGCAAATAACATGCACAGGTAACTCTCCAATTAACAGATACACCATAACAATTATTTTTCTTTTTAACGTTAACCTAATTCTAGGCGGGTCATGGTAAACCTTTGAAGTTCATTTCAACAGTGAATTTAAATATTTTCATTGTCTGAAATCGCATTTCCAAAATATTTTTTTTTACTTTACTTTAAATTAATAATTAATACTAAAAAAATATTTGTAAACTTACAGCTCACATATGTTACGTTGTCAAAATTAGGGTTTTTCGTTTTTCTAAAGAATCTTACTATGATGAGCCTCACAGGCTCACAGTTAGAAACAAATGCCGAAACATGCACAAGAAGGGCCCAATTGATCCAAAATTTGGGATAGAGTTGCAATGAGGAACTTTGCAGAACCATAACCGTAGTAATACGTTTAATAATATCTTTCCGGGCCACGGATTGAATTAAAGTTTATGCAGAAGTGTAATCTCCTAGCCGCCAAAATGAAGGCATTGACTTCAAAGGACAATTTCTATTTGACCCTTCGGGATATCGTAGATGCACTGAAACCCTGATCTTTTCTTGGTATTGCCTATAAACGTTAACTGTTGCTTTCATGGTTCTCACTTTCGAGAGTTTCACAGGTAATGACAAAGAAGAGTTTAAGGTTTATTATCTACAGCCTGGCGACGGGTGTTTTCGTACAAGCCTAAGGAGATATATCGGAAAGACGGTCTCTTTTCGTCCATTGGGTTCTTTTTGTTTCAAACTCACTCAGGTTCTGATGGTCAAGGGAGTGTAAGAAGGTTGGGGCACAGTTGGGTATGTGCTGTGTGATGACGTCCTTGGAAGCATTATTTCCTCGAGAAAGGATAGTGTAATGAATGGCCTTCCGAGCTGCGTACAGTAAGAGAGCACTCGAAAGCTGTACAGCATGGCGCATGTTCGTACATTACAACGATAAATAATGAAATTAGGGTAGTCCACGGAGGTCAGGCTGACCAAAAGTAGGATTGCTCCTGGACGATACACACTTATCATCTGAGTGCTGAGTACAGCCCATCAGGTCGTCTCGTGCTGGCTATGGGTACGGTATGGCTGGGTATGGGGGGAACTAACTAAGTGGTGTTAGATAGGCATTGAAGCGTAGGCCATAAGCGCGAATATGACTCACATCCATTCTTAATTTTGATACTTTGTGGAAGTAGGGTCCCCTTCAGTGGGGATTTTTCTACTCCTTGGGGGACGTCGATTATTCCTTAAAAAAATAACTCGTGTGACATCACTCGCTGTGGGGTTAAACCGCCTA
>KK499888.1:279338-299071 GCA_000688715.1 Glossina pallidipes
ATATCGATCGATTCAGAAACATTTTCTAAATAGATTTAAGGCCATTTGTCCGTATGTCCATTTGTTTTTCTTTTGGTCAACCAAATTTTTGAGATATTTTGCTTAAATTTGATACAGTGGCATATTTTGGCCCAAGGACGAATGCTATTGAAAACGATTCTGATCAGACCGGTTTTTCGATCACTTTCCATATAACGCTTTATTTTCAAAAGTCGTTATAGGAATAACTGTAGGCTGGTGTAGGGATAATGAACTTTATAGTACACTGTAAAACACTGTGGTGTTTTTGTTTATTTCTTGTTATTGTGTAATCTGGGAGCAAACACTACGCTATATATACAGTATATGTATATGTCGTAAGGATATGGTGACTACTGTTCCTCTTAATGGCTGCAAAATCTTTACATAGTATGTCCTGCGTAGAATTTTAAAAATAATATTTTGCAGAGAACAAATTCTTGAACCCATGACCATTGTGAGTTGTTAGTCGACATTCTTTGCCTACTAGGCTACTCAGGCTGATTTGAAGCAATTAACAAACTGAATTCACTGTAAAACATCCCATATAGACCCATCACATAATTGTAAGTGCCCTTGCATGTACATAATAGTCAATTACATATACAATCTGTGAACTTAACATAAGACCTCGTGTGTGAAATTCCCCTTTGAACACGATGGACATTTTGGCAGTAGAAACAAACGAATGGAAGTACATGATTAAAATCTTATATATTTCTTTGCTATTCGCGATCAATGGAAGAAGAAGAAATATGCACGGGTGCCTTGAGACGCGGTATACTATTAAATAGCCTTACTCCACCTTTGTTCATACGAAGACTTTTCAAAATACAGCCTTGTATGGGAAGGGAAGGTCGAAAAAATGGTCCGATCTGAACCAATTGTGCTTGTCTTCGGGTCAGAACACTTCAGTGCAACAAGTTTCACCCAAATATTTTAAAAAATTTACGACCTTTAGGTTGAACACAAGGAAACGAAACAGACCAACGGACAGACAAACTTAAACCGATTTCGAATCAATGGATGCTGCCGACATCCGGACAAACTTAATATATTCTTGTACCACAAGTGATGGGTAGGACATAAAGAGTGAAAAACTGGGCACAAAACCGATACATTTTCAATTGAAGAACATTCATGTATTTAATCTAAAAGTTAAAAAACACTCGAAGTCGTAGTCAAAACCAAATTACTGTATGATTTAACTTTAATATCTCATTATAAGCGTATCTGTGAAATGATTTCATTTATATTTAATAACAAATCGTTTGTGACAATTTTTTTTCTTTCTAATATGAAGTCTTTCCTATAGATATACATATATATATATATATATATATATATATATATATTGTGTATATATATATTGCACATGTTATGTGTATATATATATATACATATATATTGCGTATATATATATATATTTTTTTTTTTTCTCTGTAGTGAATTAATTTTACTTTGGTACACCTAAGGTGAGGTTTGTTAGCACATCTCCTAATAGAGTTTGCAAAAAAAAAAAAAGGCTATAGTATAGATAACCGGCCTGCTTCAAATAGTTTCCAATGTTAAACAAATATTTTCATGTTGAGGATAAATAGCAAACAACAAAAGCAACTTAATGAGTTCTCTACTCTTGATCACACATTGAAAATGCACCTTAGCTTTATTTCTTTTATTTATTTATTTTTATTTTTTTTTTTTTTTTGGTATTGTTGTTGTTTTTTAATGGCAAATTATAGACTTTGAAATTTTTGTCAAAAGTTATAGAGCGAAAGGTCATTGTTTATGTTGATTATGACAGTCATTATAAGAGTTTGTTTTAATGGAAAAAAGTACAATTTTTTTTTATATTTATGGGATTTTTTTTTTATCAGAAATTTTTATTTTATAAAATTATATTAATTTCACAATGGCAGTCAATATACTTTAAATTCATCAAATCTTGTTATTCTTAAATAATTTGATCTTTACAAAGTGGACTTTTCATATTTTGATTACCGGTTGTGAGGTAACTCGAGTTTACATATTGTGTAAAAAATATCCGGAATGGTTTGTATTAGATCGTATGTTTGAAATCATTTGAAAAGAGATGGCTACAAAAGTAAGCTCGAAACCGCGAAGACTTTTCAATATGACCCATTATTAAAGGAAGAATTTTTGTTAATAATAAAAAAACAAAAGGTTTATTACTATCAACATAGGCCCTATGATTGGTAATATGATCAAGTCATTCATATATTTTCCATGAACATGATTACTGGTGATGGCACACTAGGCGGTATATTTTTCCCCAAGTGATTAACATAAGACACTTAGGTCCCTTTCTCGCTCAACTTAAACTCAAATGTCTTTCGCGAAATGGCATTTTTAGCTTTAACCGAGATGCGATAAAATCATATCAGAGGCCGATTGTACACTCATACATACATATGTCAAAAAATAAGTTGCTGGGGTAATCACGAAGCTGAAAGTTGCTATTGCTATTTGTTAAAAACAGCTCAGTACAAAAACGAAAGCTAGATTTTCCAAACGTGATTAGAACTCTTGACCACATTAGACCCCGTGAAGAGCATTGGTTGGCATATTATTGATATTTCTTGATATGCACTTTAGCGTATATAATATTTAGGAAAGATGGATTTGATTAATTCGTATGTATGTACGTATGTACGTGCGCATTGTAAGTTTGATTGATAAACAAATAAAAAAAGACTTTTATTCTACGCGGTTTATGTCTCTTAAGACACCAAGTAAACTCGATAGCTTTAGCTTATGGGCTCTCTCTCTCTCTCTCTCTCTCTGTAACGAATAGAGAGTTTTGCAGATGTTGCCGATGAATTATGCATTTTTCTCACTATCGAATGAACAATTTTTCAAATGCAAAATTTGCTGCCGGTAACGTGTTCGAATTACGATCGAGAACGATAGAGTGGCCTCTGCTCACTTGTCTGTTCACTTTCTTCTTCAAGAAAAATGTTCAAGCACGGAAAATCAATCAGAATAGGATGAACTTGACCAAAAAAGAAAATATTTTTACTTCCTAAGCTAGCTTTCCAAGAGTCATATGAGAAATTTTTCTGATTTTTTCACTGTTTTTCAGTGCCATTTAAAGCTTTTGAAGTTCGGTTAGAGTGAAAGGGATATGCAAAAATTTTCCCCATCTAATTAGAATGATTTCAATCATTAATAGGCTTATGGTTTGCCGAAAGACTTTCACTACAATTCTTAAGATTTGGCAAACAAAACTTAAAGCAAAAGTAATTTTTTTAAAAGCCTTTGCTAAATTTCTATAAAAAAGAAATGATGAAAAAAGCCATCAAATTTCTCACGGTAATCTAATCAATCCTTCAGAAAAAAAAAAACCATATTTACATTTAAAAAAAAAATTCCGGCTACTATTTACACAGACTACATATCTTCCGTTTTTTTCCAAAATACTTTCTTCTTCATTAAATGATTATTAATGTTCTCTTTATAATCCTGCAGGAAAAATATAAAATCATATTTACACATTTAAAAAAAAAAATTCCGGCTACTATTTACACAGACTGCATATTTTCCTTTTTTTCTCAAATACTTTCTTTTTCATTGAAGTAAAAAAATAAAATCATCTTTACACCGTCTTTTAGCATTTAAAGAAATTCCGGCTATTATTTACACAGACTTCATAACTTCCTTTTTTTTCTAAAATACTTTCTTTTTCATTAAATTAAAAAAATAAAACTATCTTTACACCGTCTGTTAGCATTTAAACAAAAAAAAGAAGAAAATTCCGGCTACTATTTACACAGACTACATATCTTCCGTTTATTTTTCCAAAATACTTTTTTCTTCATTAAATTATTGTTAATGTTCTCTTTATAACCCTGCACGAAAAAAAAATAAAAACATGTTTACACAAAAAATTCCGGTTACTATTTACACAGACTTCATAACTTCCTTTTTTTTCCAAAATACTTTCTTTTTCATTAAATTAAAAAAATAAAAATATCTTTACACCATCTGTTAGCATTTAAAAAAAAGAAGAAAATTCCGGCTACCATTTACACAGACTGCATATCTTCCTATTTTTTCTCAAATACTTTCTTTTTCATTAAATTATTATTACATTTCGTTTTTTATAATTGTTTTTGTTAAATTCACTTTTTTTAAATCACTCACATTTTATTGAAAAGCACTTCTTTTCTNTTAGATTTAAATAAATTATTAACTTATTATAATCCTCCTAGTCTTTAATTAACTATGCTACGAACTTAATTGAACACAAATTAATTATTAATTGAAAATAAATTTTTAATATCGAATTAAAAAGTAATTAAACCCTATATTGCATAACGTAACTAACTACAATTGAACCATGTATAATATCACAGTTTTTGTATAAAGAAATATCTATAAAGATGTCTTTAATTGCATATAATAGTAATTTGAGACAGATTGCATCAAATTTGAACTTAATAGGTCTATTTTCTGGATTCCAATCCACATAAGACTGCTTAGGAGAAGCAAGTCATTATTACATCGAAAAAGTAACTGCTTTTTGATATTTCATTAAAAAAATAAATATCGATCGATTCACAAACATTTTCTAAATAGATTTAAGGCCATTTGTCCGTATGTCCATTTGTTTTTCTTTTGNAACGAATAGAGAGTTTTGCAGATGTTGCCGATGAATTATGCATTTTTCTCACTATCGAATGAACAATTTTTCAAATGCAAAATTTGCTGCCGGTAACGTGTTCGAATTACGATCGAGAACGATAGAGTGGCCTCTGCTCACTTGTCTGTTCACTTTCTTCTTCAAGAAAAATGTTCAAGCACGGAAAATCAATCAGAATAGGATGAACTTGACCAAAAAAGAAAATATTTTTACTTCCTAAGCTAGCTTTCCAAGAGTCATATGAGAAATTTTTCTGATTTTTTCACTGTTTTTCAGTGCCATTTAAAGCTTTTGAAGTTCGGTTAGAGTGAAAGGGATATGCAAAAATTTTCCCCATCTAATTAGAATGATTTCAATCATTAATAGGCTTATGGTTTGCCGAAAGACTTTCACTACAATTCTTAAGATTTGGCAAACAAAACTTAAAGCAAAAGTAATTTTTTTAAAAGCCTTTGCTAAATTTCTATAAAAAAGAAATGATGAAAAAAGCCATCAAATTTCTCACGGTAATCTAATCAATCCTTCAGAAAAAAAAAAACCATATTTACATTTAAAAAAAAAATTCCGGCTACTATTTACACAGACTACATATCTTCCGTTTTTTTCCAAAATACTTTCTTCTTCATTAAATGATTATTAATGTTCTCTTTATAATCCTGCAGGAAAAATATAAAATCATATTTACACATTTAAAAAAAAAAATTCCGGCTACTATTTACACAGACTGCATATTTTCCTTTTTTTCTCAAATACTTTCTTTTTCATTGAAGTAAAAAAATAAAATCATCTTTACACCGTCTTTTAGCATTTAAAGAAATTCCGGCTATTATTTACACAGACTTCATAACTTCCTTTTTTTTCTAAAATACTTTCTTTTTCATTAAATTAAAAAAATAAAACTATCTTTACACCGTCTGTTAGCATTTAAACAAAAAAAAGAAGAAAATTCCGGCTACTATTTACACAGACTACATATCTTCCGTTTATTTTTCCAAAATACTTTTTTCTTCATTAAATTATTGTTAATGTTCTCTTTATAACCCTGCACGAAAAAAAAATAAAAACATGTTTACACAAAAAATTCCGGTTACTATTTACACAGACTTCATAACTTCCTTTTTTTTCCAAAATACTTTCTTTTTCATTAAATTAAAAAAATAAAAATATCTTTACACCATCTGTTAGCATTTAAAAAAAAGAAGAAAATTCCGGCTACCATTTACACAGACTGCATATCTTCCTATTTTTTCTCAAATACTTTCTTTTTCATTAAATTATTATTACATTTCGTTTTTTATAATTGTTTTTGTTAAATTCACTTTTTTTAAATCACTCACATTTTATTGAAAAGCACTTCTTTTCTTTCTCTCTCTCTCTCTCTTTTTCTTAATGTGCGTTAAGATGAAAAATTGCGAAGGATAACCCGATAGCAAGAATCGAAAACTTGATAATGAAGAATTTCAAAAGCTATATATATATATATTTTTTAGTTAAAATGCAACGACAACTTGCACTAAGGCTCGCTTACACCGACTGTATGGAGTATACCTGCGATAAGATATTATTCAACGAACTGTAGCGATAATTGACAAACGCTTTGCAATTTATAGAAGTTTTGTTTTCTACATTCAAATACATAGACAATAAGTGGGTTTTTTTTTTTTTTCAATCTTTTCGTTAATCAGTTTCACGATTCTAATTGAAAACTATATGCTGAGTGTATTGTGAGTATTGTCGCAAAGTTTTTGTTTTTGTTGCGTATGTTTTCGTTAGTCTGAGCTCAATACGAATGTATCTGAGATTAAAGAGTTTGTTTGTTTGTTTTTTTTTTTGTGAATACGATAAAGTGTGTGCGTGTGTGTCTGTGTGTGTGTGTGTGTGTGAGTTTTTGGCTAAATCGCGACAATGCATAAACAATGATAAAGTTGTTGTTGTTGTTGTTGTTGTTGTTAAGTTGCAAACACGTACACACGGGCTTACACATTGAAGCCGTCATCTATGATTACATTGTGTATAGCGACGTTTTTTTTTTTATGAATTAAATACACGCGTAGAGCGTTTTTTTTTTTTTTTTGTTTTTCTCGTTAATATACGAATTTTTTATTTTTCTTAATATTATTTTTTTATTCATATATTTATTCATAATTTTTTTTTGTGCTCTTAAACATATAATATTCTATCATTGTATTGTATTCTAAATGCAATTTGTTTTCTTCTTCTTTTATAAATAAATTAATTTTCTCAGAAATTTCAATTTCATTTTTAAGCTACATATGTAATAAGGTGTACATCCCTTTAGAGAGCGTACCACGTTGGTTAAGGCGTTTTAACTCTTGCACGCAATCAATTCCTTGCAAATAATTTGCATTTTTCTACTCAGTATATTAATTTTTGTTTTACGTCTGAAACAGAAAGAAGTGTTCAACAAGTTAACCCATATGTAGCTTTATTTTATGCTATCTACGAGTGTATGAACTTTCAAAAATCTCACTATTCCTTTTAATTCATGTCAAATATAGCATGCGATTATTTTATATTTTTCCTTGCAATTACTTTGTATTTCTCTAACTGCCAGGTATGTCATGTGCATGAAATATACACTGAATGCTTTAGTAGAATTTTTATAGTAAGATCTTGTGCTACATATTGGTATGCATTCGTTCTAAAATTGTGTTGTTATATCCTTCAAGCACTTGTCGTACAGCGTATATTAAATATGCCTGGACATATGTAACACCCAGAAGGGCTTAAGATAGATCCA
Organism: Glossina pallidipes; assembly: GCA_000688715.1. Taxonomy (NCBI): domain Eukaryota; kingdom Metazoa; phylum Arthropoda; class Insecta; order Diptera; family Glossinidae; genus Glossina; species Glossina pallidipes. The sequence goes on from KK499888.1 coordinate 286,781, forward strand.
TCTTTTATTATACCGATCGATTCAGAATCATTTTGTGAATCAATTCAAGTTTTTCTGTCTGTCTGTCTGCCTATGTATTCAAGCTACATGTCGCAATTTTTAAGATATTTCGATGAAATTTGGTAAGCTAACGTTCTTTGCCCACAGGACGAACGCTATTAAAAATAGTTCGCATTGGTCCACTTTTTTGATCACTTCCTATATAAAGCCCTACCTTGAACAGTCTTTGTATGGGAAAAACATGTGCAACTTTCAAAATCTCTTGACAAAATTGGCTAAGTAATAGTATTCCGTCATTTTAAAATGGTGTGAAAAGTTTCCACCCGATGGAGCATCTGTCATGTAACGAAAGCCGAAGTTCATATGACGAAATGGTCTCATCTTCAATGCTTCATGATGAAAATGGGATCATAATAGCAATCTAAGATAAAAAAAAATTAACTGTAACAAATTTGGACCGTCTCGGTCGATTTCATGGATCGTACACTATATACGAACTTTCATGAAAATTGATGCCTTTATATAGAAACAAGATGCAATTCTTGTTTTCTATGGAAAATAAGATATAAGAATTGTCTTAGGCAATGTGATGTAGGATATTTAACAGCGGCTTAGGCCGACTATAATATTTTTACTTCTTTAGTTCGATTTAACCCTCAAATAATTTCTTATCTTAAGTTTTAAACGTACCAAAGTACTTGGCCCAGTAAGGTATTTAGAATTCCATTTTATGTTACACATATTCCTTTCAAAATTGTATTACATTTTTTAATCGGTTTTAAATCTTGCATGCAATCAATTCATTTTCAAATAATTTTCATTTCTTCCTCCAGCAAATCTCTCTTATGTGTAGAATATACCAAAGCACTTGACCCAGTAAAGTATTTAGAGTCTCCTTTTATGTTGTATGCCGGTGATGCACATCCTTCCAAAAATGCATTGTTCTTTTCAGTTCATTTTAGATCTACCAGTCAAGCGATTTCTTACCTTTTCTTAGCCCCCAAGCTTGTCTTGTGTTTTAAACGCGCTAAGTTGTTTGGCCAAGTAAGTGTTTACTGTATCATCTCATAGCGTATATAGTTATAGATCCCCTCCAACATTGTATTATGTTTTTCAATTCGGTTTAAATCTCACACGCAATCGTTTTCTTATCAATTAATTTGCATATTTTTTGTAACTGAAATGTGTACAAAGTATCGAATAGCGAGTAAAATGTGTAAAGTTCATCTTATGCTATATATGAGTTTTACTCCTTACCTTTAAAAATTACAATTCGTATAACATGTAGCATGCGATTGTTTTTTTAAAACTGCTTTTCCAACTTCTACTTAGATAAACTCAACTAAAAAGGTTATGCCAATGAAATATTTTCATTTTCGTCTTATACTAGTTGTTGGTTTACATCCTCTTGAAAAGAGTTTTACACATCCAAGGCATACCATAGAAAACACTTCAATTTTATCCTGTGCAATACATAAAAATGAATTTAGTCGCTTCATCGCTGTATTTATTCGCCTTAGGGGGTGGAATTTTGTTTTCTGCATAAAAGGTAGAAGCGCTGAAGCTAATCTTAAATTTATCACTTAATCTCTCGTTAACTTACAATCAAAACTTAATCCTAAGTTTATCTACAATCAAGCTTATACTAAAACTTAGGAATTTTCTTTATCGTTCTGATTTCTTAAAAATTTTGCGGTNAGGAATTTTCTTTATCGTTCTGATTTCTTAAAAATTTTGCGGTCGGGTGTATATTCTTCCTCTTCTTTTATTCAAAAAAACAGAGCTACGTGGTCCGATTTCGGTAAAGTAGATTTCTTTGTCAATTTTTACCGTGAAATATTGGAAATTCGACCTTTTTATTATGTAAGGCTTCAGTTTCTGTAGGAACGGTTATATGAAAGGGGGCCCAAAGAATTGCCCCAGCCGGTCCGAAGTTTTCATACCAATTTAGAATACCAAAATACTTCTACTAAACCACTTTTGCCGAGAAATTTGGAAAATTGCAATTTTTGTCCATATAATGGCCTTTCAAAGGACCGATCCAAACCATTTTCAATACCAGTCGTCTTTGGGTGAAAGTAAATCCCAAAAGTAAGTACCAAATTTCATGAAAATGTCTCAAAAATTGCAACCTGCACCTTGAACATAAATTTACATGAACAGACATCAGACGGACATACGGACAGACAAATGGGCAAACAAGCTTAGATCGATTTTGAAAGTAATTGTGAACCGATCAGTACCAAAAAAAGTAGGTCTAGCTTAAGCCCTTCTGGATGTTACATACGTCCGCACTAACTTAATATACCCTGTACTACAAGTGATGTAGGGTATAAGCACATGAGTTACTCTGTTGGGCAAAAGTTTGACTATATTTTGTTAAAACATCAGATTTTCTTTGTATGCTTTGTATGCTCTCAGGAACTTCGTAACCCAACAATAAAAGACCATGAGCTAATGGATCCATATATTTTCATATTTCAGAATGTTCTTTCCTAAACTTAATACAGTAATAGTAATAATTACAATTCGTTTACTCTTCCGTAAGAAAAATGCTTTCCAATGCAGAATTGTTGAAGTTTGTTGAAAACGTAGTCTGCTCAATAAGTTGAAAGCTCCGACGTATTGTCGGACTATAGTTCAAAAGCATTTAGTAATTTTTTTTTTTTTGTTAGTTAGATGAGTCACTGAAGGAATGTTAGTTCTAGGTGATTGAAGAGAAAGTAGGGGGAAGAGAGGAATCCACAGGCCAATCGCAATTAGAGAAAAGTCTACCGCAGAGAGACCGTCTCTAATATTTTATTCAGATTAACAAACACGGCTCTGGTTGGCGGAATATATGATAGACGGACTAATTAGCGGATAATGTTGCAATTCCAAGATTATTGACCGAAAGCACTAGCATTTAAACTTATTGGCATTATGTAGAACTCTGCCGCACTTGAGATATAAACCCACGACCACGATCCTTTGCCTACAAAGCCACCCAGTCGGATATGTTCCACTATAATTATTTCTTTACTAGATCTACGGAAACCCGTGCAAATGAAGACAGGAAACTGAAATTTGTCACAAACATTCCTTGATTGATTTCGTTGAAGCTTTCATATCCAATCTAAGAGCAACCGTTTATCTCTACTTCTCTAGAGCTGTTAACACAACGAGCCGCAGCTTCATTGTATTCCTTGAGTAGTTACTTTACTACCTATATTAAGCGATATGGCGTAGGGTATTTAAAGATGGATCATGAACGAATGTAATGCTGTTACTTGTCTCAAGGTTGTTACAGTGGCGTTACATCAGAAGCAGTGGCCATGTAAGTATGCATTGAAATATGCCGCTTATGTTACAAATAGAACTCCTAGCTTATGGATTTAATAACACATAATATGTTAACTTATAAGAATTGAGAAAGTTATTTATTAAATGTTAATTATGTTAATTATTTATTACTTTGTGTTTGGTTTACTTTGTAATTGGTTTCCTAACTTTTAATGAAAGAAAAGCTAGAAAAACTCTTAAGATAATACACCAAACTCTTTTTTTACACGGTGGATACGTTTCTTAGAAAACCGTGCAAAGAAATATCGTGTAAAAAAATACAAGTACTAAATTTGAGGATATAATCCATAACTATAAAAAGTCGTCTAAGATGAAAAAGTCTATATATTTTCGCAGAAAAAAAAACGTGTAAAAAAAGTAATAACGAAAATCATTTTTTATATTTATTTATACTTTTTTAGTATATTGAAAACTCAATTTCGCAACTAATCATTGTTACTTGGTATCAAGCGTCCACATTTATTACGGTCTAGGCCCAAAATGGGTCGCCTTTCTTCAGTGGATATATCAAATATATTCAGCAAAAGAGAATTTAAAAAAAATTATTTTTTGAAATCGTGTAAACAGTGTATTTTTTTTTATTGTGAACCGTTTTATTTTCAAATCGGGGGAAAAAAAACCGTATAAAAAAGATTAGGTTTACCAAAATTGGTAGGAATTTTTATTTTTAAATAATTATAAGCTTGGCATAGGTTTTTAAGAGTTTTGCTCATAGCTTAAAAGTCACTTTCTTTCAATTTGTTTCTAACCTCAATTATTATTATAGTTATTGTGCTGACAATTCTGATGTTAAAGACTAGAATATTATTAATTAACAAAATTTTTTTAAATAGCTTTCATAAAATCTAATGAATTTCGATAGTAAAAGATAATTTTTATAAATTTTTTATTTAAAGTTCTAATTAAGTAATAATTATTTTTAATTTAATTTTTCATTTTATGTCTTCCTTATATTGTGTTCTAGTACTATTTTTAAATATTTTTAAAGAGAGAAAGAAAAAAATGAAAGTACAAAAAAAGTGCATTAATTTTAACATGAACATGTAAATATATTCCATAGAATTTTAATACCTTTTAAGATAAGATTTAAATTTTTAATTTTTATATCCATCACCGAAGGATGAGAGATATATTCATTTTGTCAAAACATTTGCAACATGCAGGAGTACGCTTGACTGAACTTATGAAATTTATATATTCTTGATCCGCAATAAATTCGAAATCGATGTCCGTTTATCCGTCTGTCTGTCTGTCCTTGTGTTATCAGTGGTGAACATTCTCTTGATCGGAAAAATGAAGCTATTGACTTGTATATTGGCTGTAAGGCATCTATGTTATTGATCATCGTTAAATTCTAAGTCAAGCAAGTCATGTCTGTCCGTCTGTATGATCTGTGATTTTGCTTGTTTTCAAATAAGGTTTTATTTAAAACCGATAGAATCAAGCTTGTCTGTCCATCTGTCCGTTTCTCCATCTGGGCTTTTTGTGATTTATTCAAGGACAAAAGCTGTTGGAAATAGTTTGAAACGATCGACTTTTTCAACCACTTCCCATATAACTTCCTATTGAAAAAAAAATATATTGAGCTAAGTGGGATATTTAATGGTGATCCATGGATGCATTACAGCGATTTTACTTGTCCTTAATTATGATTTGAACTTGTCTGTCCATCATGACGTTTATCCATTTGGTATTCTTGGATGAAAATTATTGGGAACTTTTTCGACCACTTCCCATTAAACGGCCTGTTCAACGAACAAATGTATTAACCGAAGTGGTAATGATAAACCGTGGATTCATTACAGTGTTTTTGTTTTTAAATAAGGTTTTATTTAATTGAGCTAAAAAATGGAAAATAAATTTTAATCCAGTCAGTTTTTTTGTGTCTGGAAATTCTGGGAGATTTAGAAAAACTCGAATTCCTTACACAATAAGCTCTTATACGCCCCAAGCTTTTTCATGTAAAAAAAAAAAAAATGATTGGGATAAAATTTAGTTTCCATCTTCTAGTGCATTAAACAAAAGCTTATTAACATTGAATAATTAATTTATTACCGGTCAACTTATTCTGTTGTAATTATTTAAATTTTTCAAATGAATAACAAATTCAAACTAATTACGCTAATACATTGTCCACTTGGGTAGTCTTTTATATATGTAATAAAAAAAAAAAAAGTAATAATTCATTGATTTCTTTGAACGAGACTCCGCAACGTTCATGTTCTTTAGAGTTTTCAATAAAATCGTTTGGTTTTTAAATATTCTTAGAAATATAAAAGTTCTTCATATCACCGCAGCAGCGCTCATTATACATCCTTCACGTTCCGAGTATGCTTCTTTCTTTCTTTTTTTTTTACTCTCATACAGCAATTAATTCAAGGGCAACAACATCAAAATCACCAGACAGATGAACAAAAATATTTATAATATTTGATCTAAGGCCAAATTTCGGATATCCACAACTAGCTTTTGTCTATCCGCTAAGTACATCGTATATAACTTGAATCATGTCTCTATACAAGTCACTTGCACTTGAAACTTAAATCCAATATTTAGATATCCCTTACTAGTTCCAGTAAGATATTGTGAGGAACAAAGTCGTAAGACTTCTTTTGGTTTATATATATGGTTTATATATATATATGTATATATATATAGTCCTATATATATATATACATATAAGTAACAAGAGTTCTTTTGGTATATATACACATATACATATATAGCCCTAAATATATATAAATTGCAAGACTTCTTTTGGATATAGCCCTAAATATGTATAAGGTGCAAGACTTCTTTTGGTATATATATATATATTGTATATATTGAATTTTATATACATATATATATATATATATGTGTATACCAAAAGAAGTCTTGCAACTTTGGTCCGTCTTTGGTCCTTTTGTACATATTTTAACATAGTTCTGAGTCAGGATCAGTCAGTCAAGATCTGGAAAAGGCTGTTACAGTCGGTTGTTACATTTTCGAACACGACCACCAATCTGCCCTATCTTCGAGAGAAAAAGGCGAATTGACAGCAGCGTCAATTCGTTGAAAGTGGTGGAAAGCTGGTTTCGAATGCTCGTTTCGGTTAACGGGCCGATTGGCCACTCCAGTTTTTTATTTTTTTTTCTTAATAACTGATAAAACTGATGACTAAGGTAATCGCCGCTTTCTTTCTTTCTTTCTTTCTTGAAATCCAGCCATCGACGATGACATTTGTTGTTTCCTTCTTCTCCGCATAAAAATCCGAAAAAAATTCGCAAAGGAGCCTTGGATCCTTGGATAAAACCAGTTTTATTATTAGAACAGCAAAGGGCCAGAGGAATAAGAATAAGATTTTTTTCCCTTTTGTTTTGAAGATGCACAGCGCACCCTACCATTAGTTTTTATATCAAAAAGTGTTGAAAAAAGAAACCTATTTGATGGCTGCAGACGAACTTCTTATTAAACCTATACTTTATAGGATTTCGTCACATGTACATACGTATTTTACAAATAGGCGACAAATCCAAACCTTATAAGTGCAAAAATGGCTACTCTATGATAAAGTGCTTGAAGAAGCGTGCAGCCACAAAAGCATAAGCAATTGAGGCCTGAGGAAATCGTACTTAAGTCATTGTGCTGCGAACTTTATTGAGAAACCGTGCACAAAGATCTAAAAACAGCTTTCTTACTTGCATCATCAACAAGATCGCAGATGAAGGCCATTGGAATTATTGTATAAAAAATGAATTTCAAAAAACTCATAGAAATAAATTCTCACACAAGACAATTTAATGGGAAGTGTGTGTAAATTCCAACAGTTGAATGTCTATGAAATCATTTCAAGTTTACGGAAAGCATAGGTAAGATCGTGAAAGTCAAAATATTGCAAATATTTTAAATAAATAAAAACAACGGAGTACAAACATTGTTACTAAGTTATTCTATATAAAATTCTATATAAAAAATATATATATTTCTCTGAAGAAGAAAAGAAACATTTTCAAGAGTTGAAAATAAAAACTAACTCAAAGTTGATATAGCCCTTCTATACCTTTTTATACACTTCACCATAGAATGAGGGGTATATTCATTTTATCAAAACGTTTGCAACGCCCAGAAGGAAGCAGCAGAGACACCACCAAAAATATACATACTCTTGATCAACATCAAATTCTAAGTGATTTAACCATGTCCGTCTCTTCGTCTGTCTGGCTGTCTGTGTGTAATGTCTGTCCGTCTGTAATGTCTGTTGTAAACATTTTCCTAGCTGCAAAAATAAAGCAATCGACTTCAAATTTGACAGAAACATTGGAAGTTCTTGCACGCAGATTCGTATTGAAAATAGACCAAATCGTTTGAAGGACACGCCCACAGCGAAACGTAAACTGAAAACATCTCTGTTTTTCAAACGGAATGGAAAATTCGTTTTTTGTTCATTACTCATAAACTACAGAAGAAAAATGTACAACGTCTGTCCGTCTGATGTCTCTCCATATAAATTTGTTGCCAAGCTATAGGTCGCAATTTTTCAGATATTTTGATGAAATTTGGTACAGTGACGTGTTTTGGCCCAAGGAAGAACGCTTTTGAAAATGGTTTGGATCGGTCCACTTTTTCGACCACTCACCATATAACGCCCTATTTCGAAAAGTCATTATATGGAAAAAAATTCTCGAAAAAATAGCTAAGTAGTAGTATTCAGGCATTCTGAATGGGTATGAAAACTTCGGACCAATGGAGCAACTTTTGAACCCCCTTTCATGCAGCGAAAACTGAAGTTCATACGACAAAAAAATATAATTTTCAATGCTTCACGATGAAAATTATGTCATAATAGTAATTTAACAAAAAAAAAAAACTGTGCCAAATTTGGACCATCTCGACCTATATTTTGGATCTTACCCTAATAACGATTTTCACGAAAATTAATCATTTGTAGAACAGAGAAGTCTAAGTTTTAATATGTGATGATGAAAATTGACCCATAATTTCATAGAAAAGTTAACTCTACAAAGTTTAGACCATTTACGCATATTTTTGGATCCTGCTCCACGTAAGGACCAAAGTTGTACTACATTATGTTGCGTTTTGGGTCCGCTTCCCCATAGATACGGACTTGAAAAATATGTCAAGATGTAATTTTTGTGTTCTATAATAAAAATAAGAATTGTGGTGTAAGGTACTTAATGACCGGCCTTACCAGAGTATAATGTTGTTACTTGTTTTTTCAATACCTTTGAAAGGGATAAAAACAAGCTTCAAAAACCCCACAAAGTATATAAATGCTTGGCCAGTTTCAAATGTGGAATGCACCTAGACATGACCGTCTTTTCATCTGTCCATCTGTCTATCTGCGCAGCTGTGTGATATTTGTAGTAAACAATCTCCCGCTATTAAATTTACAAAAGAATTTTTGCGCGACCTAAACTTTTCGCAGGACACGCCTACAATGTCCACACACCTACGCGACAAAAACTTTTATTTTGAAAATAGAAAAAAATAGAAAAAATCAGCTGCGTCCACTCCATAGTACAGAGCATGAAAATGTAGTTTTTTTCTTTTTTTCGCTTTTTTACGATAACGGTGACGGGGATAAAAAATTCGATCACAAGCGAATATAATTTTCTTACTGTTTTTCATATGTAATAATTACGCCCATCATAAACTATCTTTACTCTCGAATAAAATACCAAAAGAAAATACCCAGCTAAAGTGAATATTAAATAAATTTAAGAGAAATGAATAAATGCTTTATTTTTTTTTATTGATTTTTCTCTATAAAATCAATTATATAGAATTGATTATATTATAAAAAGCAATCTCCTCAGGCATTGTATTATTTAAATTATCCAGTAATTGCCAACAATATCACCCGTTGGTTACAGCGCACAAATGATCGTTTAATTCGAATTGAAGTTAAGCATGTGGGGCAATTTCAATGGAACAAAAGAATGGAAAAATTCTAATAAAGTCACTCGCAGATGACTTTGCCCTCGCATCTGTATCAGATGTAAGCTTAAATTTGAGCCGATATTGCAACAATGTATTTAATGAGATTCGGTTGGTTGGTTGGAATATGAAAGCAAACGATACAAACAAACAACAGAAACAAGTCACAAATTCCCAAAAAGACACCTGGCTCTCTAAAGGGCCATAAATGAGCCATGTAGACTATAAAGCAAAACCATGCGAAGAACCAAGGAATTTGTTTTGTCTCTCCGCAAATTTTATGTTCTATGCAACTTGTGTGCTTGCGCGTGTGCGGGTGTGTGTGTTTCTTTTAGACATAAATATGTTCGAAAGATACTGCTGGCCCGTACCAACAATCTGCACGATTCGCCGTCCATTGTGCTTACATACAAAAGCAATCACCCCCCCACCCTTAGTCACTCACGGAGCCTCCATTAGGTATCACTTCGCGCTGGCTGGTTGCAATAGGTGCCTTATGTTTTTTTTTTTCTGTTTACCACCCGCATCTTCTTCATGCGACATAATTCATGCAGCAATTTTCTCGCCAAACTGTTGACCTTGCTCCAAGCTTCTAGGTTGTCGGTCATCTTGATACTCGTGGATACGAGATCGTGGATACGTGTGATTTATTTAAGAGATGTGTGAGAATTTAAGATAAACTTGCCTTTTTTGACACCCATTGGCTTCCAGGTTCTCGGTCATCCTACTACTGTTAAACACGAGGTATATGCGAATGTGTGTGTATCCGCTTGAAACAAATAAAAGAACTTCCGATATACTTATCTTTTTTTACACCCATCGATTTAGAACTATTTTGTGACATGTTTGTCCGTCTGGCCATTCTTATGTTCAATTTGCGTAGGCAACAATTTTTGCGATTTTTTGACAAAATTTGACACATGCACATCTTTTGGCCCAAAGAAGTGTAAGTGAATAAAAACAAGTAAGAACACAATAGTAAGACATGAGCCAGTGTTAAAAGTCCTACATAATTTCATTTAATACAGTTATATGACATACATATAACGAGTTCTTAAAATAAGGTTTCAATAATGTTTGTCTCTTGGCCAAATCATAGCGATTTACCAAATTTCATTGCAAGATCCCAAAAATTGCGACCTGTAGCTTGAACGCAAAAAGACAAGGACAGGCATCAATTGGGCAGATGGACAGACAAGCTTAAGTTAATTCAAAAATTGATTGCGATATAATAAAAAGTATGTCTATCTAAGACTCTACCTACGTACGCACAAACGTGCGATATAAAAGTGTAATAAACCAAAAGGAACCCAAACCACTTTTAAAATAAAGATACTTGCAATACTGTTAGCCGGTAAAGCTTCCACTTTGAAAACAAAAACATATTAAATTTGTGCCCATGTATATGTAGCAGCCACAAGAACTTGAGAAAGACCTGTTTATTAAGCATATCGGTCCGTCCTGTTTTAAAGGTATATCAAGTTTGTACGGATGTAATCGACATTAAGAGGGACTTGAGATAAACTCACAGTTTACTAAATCTATCTCGTCTGCCCCTCAGTCCGTCTTGTTGTAAGGAAGTATTAACTTTGCGCGGACTTGTGCATCCAGAAGTACATGAAACAGGCCCATCGTTTGTTATAAGGATCTTGCATGTCACGATATATTAGGTTTGTACGGAAGTATGCGATACCAAGGAGTACATTAAACAGGCCCACCGTTTATTGTATTGTCTGTTAGGGCATATTAAGTCTGTACGGATATATGCCTCCAGAAGTACTTGGAACAGGTAATATACCGATCTTGTCTTGTATTAGGTTTGCACAGATGTATGCTGCATCCAGAAGGACTTGAGATAGACCCACCGTGCATTATACTGCTCTTATCTATCAGGGAATCTTGTCTGTCCGTCAGCCCGTTTTGTTTTAAGGGTACATTAGGTTTGCATGGATGTATGTGACGCCCAGAAAGACTTAAGATAGATCCACTGTTTATTATACGACTTTTGTCTGTCCATCAGTCTATCTTGTTTTAAGGTTATAGTAGGTTTGCGCAGATCTATCCGACACTCAGAAGAACGTGGTATAGAGTTAACGTTTATTATACCTATCGATTCAGAATCCGTCCGTCTGTCTGTCTTGTTTTCTGTGTTCAACCTACAAGTCGCATTTTTTGACATATATTGATGAAATTTTGTACACCGAGATGCTTTAGCTCAAGGACGAGCGCTATTGAACATGGTTCGGATCATCAGCTACCCCCTTGAAAAATCGTTATAAGATTAACTGCATTCAGCGAAGTCGTCTAGACTATTTAAGAGTGGGTCGTTTGCACTTGTTTTTGACTATAAATTATATAAATATAAAAATATCGTGTCAAGTTTTATCTACAATTATTATTTCGTTCATAGTTTTTTTTCTAAAACTGGACTTGCCCCTGTTTCAAAATAAACCTCTCATATATGCATGTATAGGTTAAATCTTTATGTTTTATTAAATTGTTGTTAATTTCATTACGTGATCACTCACTACTACTTATTAAAGTTAAACCTTGACATTGATATGCATCACTTCTTTTCCCCAACGGTCAGTGACACAACACCCTCGACTAAAACGTATAATTTCATATGCATTTTATACATATATGTCGTATGTCGAGCTTATATTGTAAATTGATTTCATTTGATTTCCATGTTTATGTATGTAAAAGATTTCCAAGGGATATTCATAAGTGAATTGTCATAAATTAATTGAAATTATGCTTAAACTCTATTCTAATTAATTTGTTTGAAATTGGAAAAGTAAAATATCATAGTTTCGTTATTAAAACATTTCTATAAAAACCGATAAAAAAAAAAAAAGAAAAAAACCCAACTTTCCGGTATTGTAACAGAAAAAATCTTTTCTACTCGTTTTTGGTTTTTTTGTTTTTTTTTTTTTAAATATATGGACGTACTCGATGTAACAACTGGCTGCAGCTTTAGTGTGTGTGTGTGTGTGTGTGTGTGTG
>KK499888.1:313841-347988 GCA_000688715.1 Glossina pallidipes
TAGTATATTATATACTATATACTATTTTATATTATATATATATTATATATATATTATATACTATATACTATATACTGTACTGTATACTGTACTATATACTGTACTATATACTGTAGTATAGTATAGTGTAGTCAGCTCATGCTACGGGGTGTACTTACTAAGTACGTTGTATACACATATATAAGATGGACCGACCTTTTATTATATTATTAGAATCATTTCCTGAATCAACCTAAATTTGTCTGTCCGCCAGTCCTATGTTTCAGGGTATATGCAGTATGTTAGATTCAACTTTTATTATACCGATCGATTCAGAATTACTTTGAGAGTCATTTTCTGAATCGATCTAAGCTCGTCTATTCAGGTATTTTGGCTGTAGGCTGACCGCAGCCTACATATCGCAATGTTTGAAATATATTGAGGAAATTTAGACTCACTTTGACTCGACTTTGAAAATGGCTCGAATCCGTCCACCTTTCTGACCACTCCACATTTGAAAAGTCGTTATGTGGAATAATTGCAATATTCAACATTTTTCGACAAAACTCGCTAAGTAATAGTACCTCGAAGTGCTAAATTGTTATGAAAAATTTAGCTCGGCTGGGGCAATATTTGAATGCCCTCCCATATAACCTACAAAACTTGAACCTTTATATGATGAAAAGAAATTATTCTCAACATTCCATTTAGAAAATTGGTTCATAATAGTAAATCGAAAAGAAAAAAGTCAATCTTACCGAATTTGGAAAACGTATATTTAATTGTTGGATACCATCGCATATAAAGATTTTCAGAATATGTATACGCTTCATCATGAAAATTTTTTCATGATAGTAATTTGACTTTAAAAATTAAGTGGCCCAAATTTGAACCACATGGGATCTATTTCTTGGACGCCACTCCATCTAAGGTCTTTCATGGCTAAGCCATTCAGAAACCAGTTTGATTTTTTGATATTTTATGATGGCAGTTAGTCCATTGTAGGAAATTAACAAAAAAAAAAAACAGTAGAGAAATTGGAACAGACCCTAACATATATAGAAGTTATCATGAAAAGCAAGTGCCTATTGGACAGTTTTTTTTTTTTTTTACGGAAGTTGGAAAATAATATTTTTAGGAATGCATTAAGTTTGCTAAATTCGTATCACGTCGTGTGATGTCTTGAGCATCCCCCAATATGAGGGATCTCGTTAAAAATATCCCTTTACACGAATTTTCTGTGTATTGTTAACAAAGCGAGTGAATAACTGTATTAGGTAAAGTAGTATAGGGGCTTTTAAGAATTGCCTTGGCCCGACCATAATTTTCTTATTTATTTTTTTGTTGTTTTCGCCATAAGTGTTTTGTTGATTTTGTGTTGGAAATGTTTAAATCAGCTGTGGGTATTTTCATAAGCCATGCGAGAAAATTTGCATTAAACTCAAGTGAGTTAAACAAGTAAAGAATTTTGATAGAACTTAGTTGTTATTAAGTAAAAAAAGTTTGAAATAATAATTTTATATAATGGTTGATGCGAAATTAGAAGCGATTCCATGTGTGGATATTGAAGAAGGCATTTTTAAATATGTGCTTATCAAGGTATACGGTAAGGAGACATCGGATGGTTATGAACCATTTAAAACGATAGTTAGGGGATACAAGGACTGCCCATGGCATGGTAAATTGTTCAATTAATGTTAAGGGAATTCTCAAGAAATATATATATTTTTTTACAGCTGATATATATGAACGTGTTAGTGCATCTTGCGAGGGCTTAGGCTTGGCAACCGAATGTTTAGGCGGAGGTAGAATCGAGCATAATCCTTCTGCTAAATTAATCAAGGTCTACGGTTATTCACAGGTGCAAATGACCTTGTCAATAATTCTTATTCTGCTATTTAAATTTTACAAAATTTTCGACAGGGTTTCGGTAAAGCTGATCATTCAGAAACAAAAAGAATTTTATTGACTAAATATAAAGACTATACAATCGAGATTTCTGATGAAGGTTACTAAATATGCTTAATGCAATACATTCATAATCGTTCTAAATAGTAACTACACAAGGAAACTTTGAGGAATCTTTTTTTACTTATTTCTAAATAAAACTACTTAAGGTCTTCTTAATTAAATGCTCTTCAAATTGAATCATCATTTCTTCGCTTTTATTGTGTAAGTATTTCTACGGAAGATCCAAATTTACCATCAAGTACGACATCATGCATGTTTTGCATGTGATCGTCATGAAGGTCCTTCATCGGAAATATTTCTTGGCATATTAAACACGTATACGTGATCTGCGAATCATTCTTTATTCGTTTTGACGAATTTCGCAATCTTTTGTCCTCACTGCCATTATGTTGCCGTAAATGAACTTTCAATGTGTATTTATCAACAAATATCTTTGGGCAATGATTGCAGCTGTAACGTGGTCGATCCTCTCTATGAGTATTGATATGTACTTTATATGTTCGTATCGTCTTAAATGATTGATTACAAACGCTACAGATAAGTGGCTCTTCCTCCGCTTCATGTTTCAAGCGATGATTATAAAATGCGGATGTCTCGGAGAAAACCATTCCACAACGCTCGCACTGATGATTATCTTTACCGAAATGTTTTTGCATATGACGCATAACATTCACTTTCCGGGCATATTTTCTGGAACAAAAACTACACTCATTTTCGGTTTTTCCATTATGCAAATTCATGTGCAATACTAAATAGTCCTCATTTCGAACGGCTACGCCGCATATAGAGCAGGTAATTCGCTGTTTATGCTCCATGTCGTTGTGAATTTTTAACGCCTGATCGTTTTTAAACATTTTATCGCAAATAGTACACTTGAGCGGCCCTGCCTCTTCACTTTGGCCGTCATCATGATTTATCTCTTCATCTTCGCTTTGCTCTGTTAATTCACTGTCCTCCTGCGACCGTTCCAAATTTTTGTCATTCTTCGTTTCTAAATTTTCCGAAGTTTCACATTGATCCTTTGAGTACTTCTCACTTTTCATACATAATTCAATCTTTTTCGTGAGACGTTTCTGGACGGCCAGTAACTCTACAACGTAATTATCGTATTGAATGAGTTCTTTATAACACATATTGCAGACTCTCGCTTTTAACGGCACTTCAAAATCAACTTTCAACACTTTGACAATATGTTTAATTATTTCCAATAAAGACTTTTGTGATTTTGGTGCTTTGGCTTCGTAAACTTCATCGCTATACAAATATTTATAATCGCTTTGATGGCATATATGGCAATGTGGATCCCTGCTAACCATTATTTCGGCCAAAAATCTTTCCCCTCCTTTGCAAATGATTACAAAATTTTAATCCAAACGCAAAGTGGAAAATAATAATTTGTTTCCACTTTGGAATATTTATCATAAAAATGTCAAAAAAAACAAAAAAAATAGTATGCAGTGATGCCAACGGGCAAGCAGTTCGATAACTTGGTCACAATTTATTTCATTTATTGCAAGTATACGAACATTCTTAAATATTGAAAGTTGTAAACATATTTTCAAAGTTAAATAAATTAAATTTTAAACCCATATCGGCTTAAATATATTTTATAATTTAGTGCAAATTTAAAATTTATTTGTTGGCCAGCAATTAGATGATGCAGAATATTTACAGTTGATAACACTGACTTAGATGACATCGATGAAAAATAATGACATATATTTGACGTCTCCGTTAGTGAAGTGAAATATATTTATGTCGAAAATCGGCACTAATTTTATCAAAAATACATTGAAATTAGTGCAGAGAAAAAAAATTAATAATTAGGCGCGATTATAATATCTATAGAATATGGACTCTGCGATATTATGTTTTTTATGCACCAAAGACAGCAACCAGAATAACGAATTTTACGACGTAAGCAGTGCTGTGGTACCAGCATCGCAGAAGCCACTTCATATAGTCTTACAACATTTGGCGAATCGTATTAAATTCAAATTAATCTTCCAAAATGGAACATTCGTTTGCAGTGAATGCTTTAAGGAGTTGAGTGATTATGATAATTTAATGCTCAATCTGCTCACATCTCAAAAACTTTTAACTAACCGATTACAAAATGCTTTAAACGATAAGCCCGAGGTAGTATCGGAAGATGGTCAGGATTACGAAATTGAATTGGAAGTTGAAGAAGATGCAACAATTGAAGATGCTTTTAATCCGGAATTAGATACAAAAGAAGAGCTAATTGAAGTGGATGATAATGTTATCGTAGAAGAGTTCATAGATGATGGATCAAATAATAGCAATATTCCTACATCAAATGATGAAACCGAAAACGCAGTGTCAGAACGAAAACGCTGTAAAAGAGAATGCTTGGCCTGTGAAGAAGTATTCAAATCAAATTATCAATTACAAAATCACATCAATGAAGTACACAACAATAGACAATTCATATGCAAGATATGCGGAGTAGCTCGTAAAGATGAGGAGTACTTGGAATTGCATATGAACATACACGAGGGCAAGACAGAGAACCAGTGTCGCTATTGTACCAAGGTATTCTCACGTCCTGTAAACACATTGCGCCATATGCGTATTCATTGGGACAAAAAGAAATTTCAATGTGAGAAATGCGGCGAACGTTTTTCATTAGACAACATGCTTTACAATCATAGATTGCGACACGAGGCCGAAGAAAATCCGGTTATATGTAATTTTTGCAATCAATCTTTTAAATCGCGCAAAACTTATAATCATCATCTTTTAATTCATCAAACAAATCGACCCCGCCATCATTGTGATCTATGCCCGAAATCATTTACTGAACGATACACTTTGAAAATGCATCGAAAGACACATAACGAAAACAATACTCCTACACCTGTTGAGACAAAACCCGGCGACTTTAAAGAGACCGAAGCAGCGATAAATATATTGGTCGAGAGTATTGACAGAGAATTTCAATGCGTCATTTGTAATCTGAAATTTGAAACTAAATCGGCGCATCTACAACATTTACAGGGAGAGCATGATGTTATTCCATAAATAAAATTCAAAAAATTTTCGTGTTTTAAATATTGGTTCTTTTTTACAATTTTCTATATTTATATTATTCTCGGAAGGTAATAATTACAAAACTGTCGACCAATTGTATTTATATAAAATCGTATGAATTAATAAGTTCGATAGTTATCTCGATTAATTGATCGAAATAACTGTCCGTGGTTTTAATGATACATTTATTTTAAGATATAGATATGTACATTTCTTCGATAATCAATGGCGATTAATCATACGTCCTACCACTAAAAAGCCGGCTGTAAATTTACTTCGTCTTAATAAAAATTTCTGTTTAATGCAAGGTACCGCGTTTTTCAGAAATGCTTAGCAAATTACATTGGCTTCGAAAGTAATACATTCCAAATAGTGTACATGTTCTTACGTTATCTGCCATGAAAGCACATAGGCAAGGGCTATCATGAAATACCTATTTTACAGCAGCCCTAAAGTGAAAGCCTTCTTGTTCTCGTTCTCTAACCACTTAAATATAATCACAGAAAAAAACTGAACTATAAAAACAATACGACTCATTTAAATTGCAAAATCAAATAATAGTTTATTCGTTTTCCTGTGAACGCAAGCGTCCATTGGGATTGGTTAGACGAATGGCTAATTGCTTAGCTCTTTCAACAATATCTTTTCGCTTTTTTGATGACACACCGTGAGCAATTTCCGCACAGTAAACACGATTCTGCATTAATAAAACTTCCAATTCTCTGACATTGTGTACCAAGAACTTTTTAAAGCCTGTTGGTAACATATGGCGTGTTCGCTTATTCGATCCATAACCAATGTTTGGCATTAAATATTGACCCTTAAAGCGGCGACGCACTCGATTATCAATACCTTTAGGTTTGCGCCATTTATGCTAGAAAACAAAACATTATATATATATTTACATATATTAATAAATATATATATTTAATTTTCTTTTAATTACTAACCGATAACTTTGCATAACGATCCGATTGATGTCGTATAAAATGCTTAGTGCGCTTCTTTATAATTTTCGGTCGATACGCTGGACGAATGGTCATCTTTGATCTGTAATTGAGAATGACAATATAAATTGTATATTGTTTGTGTGTACGTTTGACTTAAATCAATTAGATGTTTACAGAAATCTGCCCATAAATTATTAAACATTACTCCCTGCATATTTAGTTTCACAATTATGCTTATATTAGTTTTATGATATTTATGGAAAATAATTTTATATTATTTGTTTAGTAAATAAATTTTGGTCGTAAGATGCTTAATATATTTATAGATTTCTAAATTACATACACACCAATTTTTGTTAAAGAGCACGTCAAAAAGAAATAATCTTGAAGTTGGCAGCAGAAAGGCTGTCTAAAATATTTCAACAGCTGTCATTGAACAGTGTTGACAATGTTAAAACAAGACGGAAACGTTATTTGAATGAAATGATGATTTATTGATTACAATGCGTTTTAAGTATTTAAAGATAGTTATTATTTCATCAGTATTATAGCTCTTTGCAGTTAAAATCAATTGATATTTCAAAGTTTAACGAAAAAGAGCAGAAAAGAAAAAACTGCCTTTACACACAAAAATGTACATCCTTCGCAAATTGTTGGAATACAGACACTAGGAGAAAATTCCGTAGCAAAAGCGATACAAACGTGTTCGCTTTAGGATGTGTTATCAAGTAATTTAAAGCATATTTAAGCTTGATTTATAAAGTGTAGCTTAGAAACTATATCCCAATTATCGGCCTCAATTGTAGGTTTTTGGAGCTAAGAGAGTTCTACAGGCATACGGTCTTTTTGATACGATTAAAGATTTTTTAGTCACCAAAAACAAGCAAACCTATGCGAATATGAACAAAAGCCCTGGCTAGATCATTATGGAGTGGATTTCTTTTTGAACAATTGTATATCAAATAAATTGTCAAAGTAATTCAAAATGGTCGAAAAACTGGACCGATTCGAACAATTTGCAATAGCGTTCGTCTTTAAGTCAAAACATATCACTGTACCAAATCTCATCTAAATACCTCAAAAATTGCGACCTGTAGCTTAAACAAAAATTTACATGGACAGATAGGCTTTTATGATCTTGAATCGGTGGGCCGACCTTTCTACGTGTTACGTACTTCTAAAAGTGATGTATCACAATGGTGGTATAAAGAGGGTGGAAGAATGATTTTTTACTTAATACTCATGCACTGGAGAGGAGAGGAAAAGCATAAGTCGTGTAATTTGGAATTTCAAGACATTAACTCATGTGTAGTAGTAGTACATAATGTAAATATGCATATACAAATAGGAAGTTTTGATGATTTCGATAAAGTTTCAACAAATTTTTTTCTTTTATTTTCATTAAATTACACACAATATATATATGTATCAATAAATGCTTTATGTGCCGTATTTATATATATATATATATATATATGTACATATATATATAGTAGTAATAACTTTATCCGTCACAAGCAGCAAATACAGGGTTTTTTTTTGTTGTAAAATATAATAAATAAAAGGAACTGTTTTTCGTTGGTAAAACTGACAAAAACTTTACTTTGCGTACAACAAATACAATTTTCTAGTCCTATTATTAACGAAATTTTCACTATTACAGTTATTTTATTTCAATATTTACAAAAATTAACTATAGATGATGCTAAACATTTACAAAGCTACATCGACTCTTCAGTGTTTGTGTGTGTGTATGTGTGTGTGTTTTTTCTTATAAGAATGTTTTTATGAAACATTAAAGAGAAGGAATAGATATATAGATATATTCACTCAGAGCGTTAAAAAATGACTCCGTAAAGTCTTGTCTTAATTATTAATCCTTCCTTACTTCCTTCTCTTTTAAAAATTAACTAAAAAATACATACGTACAGCTTCCGATGGTTATAAATATTATTTGGATATTATAGGGTCTCTGGATCGCTCGTCAAGATCAATCGTTGGGTTTTTACGCATTATTAACGATCAGCCTAGAGGCTATCCCATGTCATGAGATTTTTTAGATTTTCATAGGCGGCATTCATAATGCCCCAGCTAATAAATGATCTTGCTGTATTGAAACCGCATCCACGATAAAAGTACATAATACTATTCCCTCGTTCTTTGTAAATTTTTAATGTACTCGTCCACATACTTTCCGTCGGATGGCCCATATTACTTTGCATAGCTACTTTAATTACATTTAGTGGGTAAAATAACGTGCTTATGCTAGCTCCTATTACCGCTCCAGCAATAAATTCTTGCGCAGCTCTTGTCGAGATTGATGACTGAAATAAGAAATGTTATTAGGCAAGCGGACCAAAAAAAAAGAAAAAAAAAAAAACTTTTATACTTCAACATACCCGTTGAGGTAGTCTAATGCATGCCTCCTCACGTAATATAAAAAATAATGCATTTGATGGACCATTTCTCCACAGTACAGGAACAATACCACGATATAGTTCATGGAAGCCGTGATGTGCAAAAACATATCTGAAAAAATGTCATTATTAGTGATTTTTTCAAATCACACGACGTGACAGACATTCAATTTTATATATTAGGTATTTGCAAAAATTTTGATCATTTGTTCACTTGAAACAGCATTAATTGTGGAAAATCGTTTTCATCAATTTCTACAAGTTTCTTCTACCTCTTTGGCAATATGTCGATACCGTGTCGAAAGAACGACAATCGTCTGGCAGCGATCCAATGATCGACCCACATTCGCACTTCCTCAACTTTGCGGTCTCGCTTGCCAGCCAAGCCATGCCGCAGCGACAGTGCAAGAGTGTATTGGACAACTCTTGCAATATGGGGCCAAAAAATCGCATTTTCAGTAAATTCGTGTTGCCACCTTCAAAGTGTGGAGCCCAAAACTGACAACTGGGACATGATGGAGCAGCGTTACCATAAGCCTCTGAATTTGTTTGGCGCCTCCGGCGGCAGTTTTCTTCAAATAACCAACAAAAGTAAGAGGAAGGGGAAGAATTTTGAGCGCTTCATGATTAGCGACGGCGTACGCTCAATGTTATTTTATGTAGACGAAGGTCAAACCCATCGAATTCAAGCGTTACCTTCACTTATCTTTCCCATTTATTGATCATTTTTACCTGTAGATATCGCTGATCAAAATTTTCACAAATATCTAATACTTACCTAAACGCTCGCTGGGTATTTTCAAAGTATTGATGATATTTCGAATCGGCGAGAAGTGTTTGGACACGTTCAAATGGCAATAAAGCAGTTTCTACTGTTCCGGCAGTAATTCCAGCAACAATTTTGGCTTTATATGGATTCATGCGATAATCATCAACTAGGTAACGTCTCGTTCCATCAAATACACCAAACATAATTGACAGTGAAATAGTTTTTTGTGCGAGTGGAGGTAACATGCCGCGATATAAAAACATTAAACCTTCATGCCGTAATTGGCTAAAGGCCGATGTTATAGGTACACCGTGTAGCATTTGACGAAATATCATTTTGTAAATGGGATAGGTAATCGCTATATTGACAAAGGCTGCTCCGCAACCGCATGCGAATTCTTCCCAATTGAAGGAACCGAAAAATCGTTCAGTAAATACATTACTCCTCAATGGAATGCTACGGAGCTCATTGCAATTCGTTTGTTGCTGCTGTTGCGCTTTTTTCTCCTCCGCAATCATGCTTGTGAATTTGAAGCTGTTGGATTCCTTCTATATACGTACGAATATATATATATATATATATATATATGCCCCGTTTAGCATTTGTGTATACTTTTACTTCAATAGCTAGCGCCCCTGCAATCTTCCCAACATTTCGCTAGCTTACTACAACTACATGCACATGTGCAATACGTATTAACCGTTGACGTTGGCGTTAATATACGTAGAGGCAACAGTTTAATTATGCCTTAATCATATGTCAAAAAAATAAAAAATTTTTTTAAAAAAAAAAAAAAAAAAAAACAATCTGCAAAGATTTTATAATTATATAATTTTGTAAAACCGAAGTAAAATGAGTAAATCTCACATATATGATGTATGATAATTAATCGAATGCACAGCCAAATTAATGATAATCGAGATACACAGTTTAGTTAATCGAGATACATAAATATTTATCTCGATTTACACCGAATTGATTATTGAATTTTCTTCCGCAGACATTGAAATTGAAAATTGAAAAAAAAAAAATTTTTTTTTGTTTTTATTTTTTACAATTGTTTCTTATTTTCTTCTTTTTTTTTTAAATGAAGTATTGTATGTTTTTATTATTCACACATTTTTCTGCGTAACCACTAGAGCTAAGTAGAGTTACCATATCAGACGCAATTAATGTCAACTTCAATTCAATTCGTGAACGTATTATGAAAACATCCTTGTCGTTGTTGTGCATGCAATGACAAACTTATTTAAAGTATTTGAAATTAAATTCTGAAAAAATAAAAATCCTTAAATATTTATTCATTAATATTACATTAAATTATTTGTAATTTTGAAAATAGAGAACACTTAGCTTAAAAATAACAGTTTTTCAATGTTACCAGCATAAAAGTTTTACTTTATTTTAATTGTTTCATTTATTGATGCATGTAAAAAAGCGAGAAGATATATATTTGTTAGCATTAGATTAAAATGAATATGAATTAAAATTAAATTTAAAAAAGAAGATTTAATATTTATTAAAATTGAAATTTATTTATTTGACTATTTACCCACGAAATTCATCTAAAGTGAATAGAATTAACACCCGAATTGGGCATGAATCTTATGCTGAAGATTATTAATTACTACTAAAAATTATTTAAGGAGAAATAAAAACTAAAAAAAAGAAGAGAGCAAAATCCATGTGTAAATAAACAGATAGAAAGAAAATAAGAAAGAATATTATAGACGGGCAACAACAACTGTAACGTATCCTACACCACTTCGCCTAGTATAGATACTCGCTCGTTATGCTAACAATACTCCAAAAAGTACAAATTATTTTCACGCAAAGCGATAATTGTCAAGGATGTTGGTGCATTGGAAGGTTAGATTATATCTCCATATAAGAATTAGCGTGTCGTGATAGAGCCTATATATGTTGGGATCCAAAAAAAAAAATCGACCTATGTGATCCAAATTCACTACAGCTAATTTTTTTTTGAAACTCCACTATGAGTTAATTTTCATCATAAAATATTAAAAATGAACGCTTATTTCGAAGGACTTACCACTCATGCGACATTTTGTATGGAGTGAGCCAAGCAATAGAACGATGTATTTCCAATTAGGTCCAATCAATTTTTTTATTTAATTACTATCTTGAAAACTTTTTATCATAAAAAAATTAACAATTTTTTAGCACATAAGGGCTTACGTCTCATGAGAATCCTTATATGCGATGGTATCAAAAAATTGACCTACGTGGTTCAAATTCGATAAGGTAGATTTCTTTGTCAATTTACTCTTATGAGCTAATTTTCACCATGAAATATTGGAAATTTGACCTCTTTACCACGATTGCTACGGTTATATGGAACCGGGTTCAAAAATTGAAAGTTTAATATTTCAAAGATTTTAGGCCAGTTTAGAATGCCGTCCACTTTTACCGAGAAATTTAGAAAACTCCCCATTTTCCTCCATATAACGACTTTTTATATGGGGAGTGGTCAAGAAAGTAGATCGATCCGAACCATTCTCAATAGCGTGCATCGTTGGGTTAAAGCACACCGATGTAAAGGAATTCCATCAAAATATCTCAAAAATTACGAACTGCAGCTTGAACAACCAGATGGACGGACAATACGGTATAATAAAAGATTGGTCTATGTTAAGCCCTTGTGCGCGTTACATCCGCAGTAACTTAATACACTTTGTAGCACAAGCGGTGTAGGATATAAAAAGGCATTTACACATCTAGCAAAGAAGCACAACCATAGCTGGCGTAAATTCGAGTTGAGAGGCGAACTTCCAAGATGTTGCAAACATGCAAAATCTTGTCAACCGATAACTGTGAAAAAATGTAGTCAAATTTTTGAACCCTATATATATATAAAGAATGGAAACTAATCTAGATATGACGTAGGCAAAGCGAACGTACTTAGGAGAGTTGATTTGATGGAATTTAGAGAATCCGACGTTGACGATAAACTGCACATATCATTTAGATTTTTGCAAATCACTCCAAAAAGGATTGAAAAGCTCGTAAAGCACTGAATAGCTTTATGAAAGTAAAGTTCTTAGAGAAACAGTTCGCGACATTGATATTTATCTCAAGAAGTGATATCGGCGAGTCTATCGCCGAGAGTACCATTTATTAAGTTAATTAAGAAGGAAAAACCGAGGATAGGTCTACGTTTTCCAAGTAACCCATCCCCGATTCCTAAGGGCAAAGAACAGGAATTGCTTTTGAAAAGATTCTATTGAATTTTCGTAACGCCTATAGGAAGGGGATCACATAACAGACGCATACACAAGTGTTGGTCTCACTAAGCTCGTCAGTAAGTGCCATCAAGCTCCTTAGACCAACGTTTAATAAAACCAAGCATCGACCTAGCTTTAGTTAAAAAAAAGACAATATGCAAAACGAAGCCTATGGTCGAACAAAACCCCCAAGTCGATGAACAAATCTACATTTTCCAATTTTCACAAGGAATCCAGTGAAATAATCAGTAGTAAATGGAGCATTTCTTTGAGAATGAAAGCTTCTTATATATTTTGACATTCAGTAAACGCTATGTAACCTAGTTGTCTCAGTAAGATTGAAGGAGATACGAGTGCGATTCTGAAGAAAAGGAAGAAAAGAGATTAATATCGTCAACGTACATTAAGAAATGGTTGGACTTGATCATCGAACGAATATTATTCATGAATAGGATCCTAATTGGCTCACTTGACGCGGAGGCTAAGAAGCGTTGTTGAAATAGTTGTATAGGCTATCAGTCCTTTTAAACACAGTTGTGGGGGCTATAAGAGAGGGGCTGAGAGGCGTTTTTCCCATAGTTGTGTGTTTTAACATAGTTATGGAAGTCATGAGTGGTTTTTAATACAGATGTACAGGCCATCAGTGGTTTTTAAAATAGTTGTGGAGGCTACGAGTCGTTTTTACCATAGTTGTGGCGACCAGGGATCGTTTTTAACATAGTTGTGGCGACCAGGGATCGTTTTTAACATAGTTGTGGCGGTCATGGCTGGTTTTTAACATACTTGTGGAGGTTATGAGTCGTTTTTAACATAGGCGTGGAGACCATGACTGGTTCTTAACATAGTTGTACAGGCCATTAGTCGTTTTGAACGTAGTTGGGGGGGCTATAAGTCCTTTTTAAAATAGTTGTGGAGGAGTTTTTATTGGACTGCTTTGCATAGTTTAACATCTCTGTTTTTAGGACCTGAGACTGTCGTCTTTATTAAAAAATAATCTACCGGATTTGAGCCCCCAATCATTGTTAGTTGTTAGTTGAGAGATCCTTAGTCGACTCATCCACTCAGGCGGATAATATAGATTTAAAAATTTCTACAGATGCAGTTTAAGGCTAACACAAATTGAACCGATAAAAAAACTATTTTTGATCAACGTAAGATCGTGAAATCGTTTCAGATATATGGGTCACATTGTTCTTCCACTAGTCTATCTGACTGGCCTTAGCCTATTGTTAGCAGACTGGCGACAACAAATTCTCTCTTAGTTGATGACAGCAGATCAGATTTTAGAATGAGCGCGCAGTCTATTTAATTCCGCACTGAAAATTTAAAAGAATACTTTGCCATTCGCAGCAAAATTCAAAGTTTGTGAGTGAGTGCATTAACGAAGACCATCCAAAAATGCCTAAATGCAAAAAAAGGATAATCAGTTTCCCAAATACGTTAGTAATAAGCATACACTTATGTCTTATGTAAAATATTGATTCAAAAATTATAACCATCAACATAAAAGCGGCTTAAATCGGTCAACGGGAACGCCCACAATTAACGAAATAATTGCAATTCATATACATATGTATGTATGAGTTGGCGTTTATTAAAGATCCCCTCTCAAGCGAATGTAAGCAAAATATTTCGGGTTTTTATACCCTACCTGTGGTACAGGACATATTAAGTTTGTCCGGACTTATGCAACACGCAGAAGGGCTTAAGATCGACCCAAGTTTGTTATACCAAAAATGATTTTGAATCGATAGAAGCTTGTCTGTCCGTTTATCCGTCCACCTGTCCTTCTGATCTCTATTCATGTATATTTTTGTTCAAGTTACAGGTCGCAATTTTAGAGAGATTTTGAAGAAATTTAATACACTGATGTGTTTTGGACCCAAGGACGAATGCGATTATAAATGATTGGGATCGGCCCACTTTTTCGAATAGTCATTATATGGAGAAAAATTGAAATTTTCAAAATTTTTCGACAAAACTTGCTGTGTAGTAGTATTTGATCTTTCTAAAACGGTACGAAGAATTTGGTTCGGCTGGGGCAATTTTTTGAACCTCTTTTCATATAATCGTTCGTAAGAAAATTGAATTTTTATATGGCAAAAAGATATGA
The DNA here is from genome assembly GCA_000688715.1 of Glossina pallidipes. Taxonomy (NCBI): domain Eukaryota; kingdom Metazoa; phylum Arthropoda; class Insecta; order Diptera; family Glossinidae; genus Glossina; species Glossina pallidipes. The sequence goes on from KK499888.1 coordinate 328,340, forward strand.
TATCCAATGTTTTGTGGTGAAAGTTTGTTCATAATAGTAAATTAACATTACCACGTTTGGAGCATGCGGGCCTATAGTTTGGATGCCCTACCGCATATAACAATTTTCAAGAAATGTGTATGAGGGAAAGGCCTAATTGTTGATGTTTTATGATGAAAACTTCTTCATGATAGTACTTTGATAGGGAAATTAAGCGGAAGAGACTCGATACCACATGGATCTAAACCTGGGACCCCATTGCATATAAGATTTCTTATGACTCGTAAGCCTTTCAGAAAAACGTTGAACTTTTACTAGTCTATGATGACAGATGATCCATGGCAGCAAATAACCCAAAAAAATTAACAGTCGAAAATTCGGATAAAATGAGTCTATTTTTTAGATCCTTATGTATATGTATAGGGATTATCATGAAAAACAAGTTTTTATATATGGAGAGATAGTTTACTTTCTTCTTTTTTATAACGAAAACTGAAAAGTAATAAAATTTTTGGGAACTAAAGTAAATTTGTTAAAATTTAGTTCACGTCTTAACTACGTTTTGGGTTTCCTCCAATATGCGGGTTTTAATGAGAAGTATGTCTTTGCATGAAAATAATGGGTAACTTTTGGCGCATTATTAACAAAATGAGTGAATAGATGTACTAAGTGAAGTTGTCTAAGATATTTAATAGGTGGCCTTGTCCGACGATAACGGTCTTACTTATTTTTTTTTCTTTCAAGAAAAAGATGGATTCATATAAATGAATTGGTCATAGCCGAATATAGTTATCTTACGATGTTTTTTTATTTTTGTACCCTACACAACATGTGGTATAAGAATACTTGAAAAAGGTCTTAAGCTAGATTCACTTTTTATCATACTTCTCGATTCGGAAAGTAATTGTTAATTGATTTAAGTTTGCTTGTCTGTCCGTCTGCCTGTCTCGTCTCTTTGTATTCAACCTACAAGCTCGCAAAAGTTTAAGATATTTTGATGAAATTTGGTACAGACTGACGACTATTATACCCTCCACCACTTGTGGTATATTAAGTTAGTGCGTAAGTATGTAACACGCGGAAAGTCTTAAGATAGACCCACCTTTTATTATATCGATCGATTCACAATCATAGTCTGAATTGATCTTAGTCTGTCTGTCCGCCCGATGTCTGTCCATGTAAATTTGTGTTCAACTTACAGGTCGCAATTTTTGAGTTATTTTGATGAAATTTGGTACAGCGACGTGTTTTGACCCAAGGACGAACGCTATTGAAAATGGTTCGAATTGCATATTTTTTCGATACATTTTCTGCTATAACGCTTTAAATTGAAAAGTCCTTATATGAATAACTGTATTAGGCAAAGTAATGTAATATGGATGGATCACCGAAGGATGAGAGGTATATACATTTTATCAAAACGCTTGCAACGCCCAGAGGGAAGCATGAGAGTCCTTACAAAGTGTATATATACTTGATCAGTATCAATTTCTAAATCATGTCCATCTGGCTGTCTGTTCGTCTGTGTAATGTCTGTTGTAAACATTCTCCTGACTGCAAAAATGAAGCTATCGGCTTCCAATTTTGCAAAAGCATTGAAACTTTTTTTGGTATTGTCGGGAAAAATTGGTCAAAGGGCACGCCCACAGCACAATGTGAACAGAGAACACCTCTGTTTTTCAAAGAGAGTGAAAGATTAATTTTTTGCTCATTACTCATAAACTATATGAGGAAAATGCACAAAAGTTTGAACTCATATTCTATGGGAAATATTGTAGCACGTGTACAAACATGGAAAAATTTGACCACGCCTGCTTAATATTGGAGTGGATCAAAATTTAATATTTTTTCATTGCCTTTGAAAGGGGCAGAAACAAGCTTCAAAAACCGCAGAAAGTCTATAAATGCTTGGCCAGTTTTAAATTTGGAATGCATCTAAACATGTCCGTCTTTTCGTCTACCCAAATGTTTGTCTGCGTTTGTGTATAGCATTTGCGGTAAACATTCTTCCTTTATTAAATTTGCAAAAGAATTCAGGAGGGACCTAAACTTTTCGGGGGACACGCCTACAACGCCCACACGTCTGTTCGACAAGATTGTTTTTTTGGAAAATAGGAAAAATCAACTGTCCCCACTTCATATCATGGCTCATGAAACTATAGTTCTTTCCTATTTTTGTCTTTTTAGGATAACGGTGATGGGTATAAAAGAGTCGCTCACGCGCGACTGAATATAATTTTCTTATTTGTTTTGTATAAAGCTGGCGCAAAAGAAAAGATATCCGGTTTTTTTTGAACGCACATCTTTATATCCTTATTTTGTTACACTTTTTCTACTTAAATTTTAGAAAGTTGTAGGCGTTGGACATCTGGTGGTTATAACTTTCTTATCTATTGGTTGCAATTGAGTTCTTATGAATGCTTAAAAAACTGTTGTCCTATAGCAGACGACTTTTTTTTTATATTTTTTTGTTATTTTTCGTTTTTTTTTTTTATTATTGATACATGCGCTTATGGACATTTATTGAAGCAAAAACTTGTTATGAAGAAATAACTTTTAACTTTTTTCGTTTGGCCTTGAAAGGAAACAGGTATTCTCCGTTGATTATAAATATTTCTGAAGACAAATAAACGATCCCTTTATCCGTTCAATGCATAATGTTTTGTTAAGTAACTTTTACATAAGTAAAATTTTTATTTATTTATTTATTTATTTTCGTTTTTTTTTTTTTTTTTTGATACATGCGCTTATGGACATTTATTGAAGCAAAAACTTGTTATGAAGAAATAACTTTTAACTTTTTTCGTTTGGCCTTGAAAGGAAACAGGTATTCTCCGTTGATTATAAATATTTCTGAAGACAAATAAACGATCCCTTTATCCGTTCAATGCATAATGTTTTGTTAAGTAACTTTTACATAAGTAAAATTTTTATTTATTTATTTATTTATTTTGGTTTTTGTTTTTTTTTACGCATAAAGATGCGTATGCATGCACATGCATGCATGCATATGTAAAGGCATATATATATATATATATATATGTATATTATAATATATATGTGTGTATAGATGAGGAGAGTTATCAATATTCCATGATTGTGTGTGCCAGCGTGTGTGTGTGTGTGTGCATGTTTGTATGCATAAGTGCATGTGCGAGCAAATACAAGTAAAAATTCCTGAACATTTACGATTTTCGTATAATTTGTATGAGTCGATTAAGTTTTCTTCTAGTCTATAATCAGATTTCAAGAAAAGCAGTTCATAATAACGTATGCTATGCTTCTCAATACGTTTATAATATAATTTGTCGTTAAGAGAAAATATAAAAAAATAACTTTACTTTTAAAATAATTTTGTGTGGGAAAAAAAGTGTTTTCAAGTTCGCAAAAAAAAAAAAAAAAACTTTTTTTAAAAATAATTCTCAAGTCCATTGCCTATGCCCTTAAGTAAGTAAAAGACAATGATAACATATATTGAATTATAATAACTGAAAAATAATTTAAAACAAATTAAAAAAAAAAACAAACATAATTTAGTGTTATTTCCTATTAGTCAGTCAGTCAGTCTTCTTTTCTTTTTTTATCTAAATTTCATCTTATCTTTCACATATCGTGTTCGAATGGCCATAAAACCAGTGTGAAAACGGCAATGTATGTGTGTAGCGAGATTACTTAATAATATAAACAATTAATTATAAATATTTAAATTTCTGTTGCACGAATATCATAATTTTTCAATATATTTTTTTGTTTTTATTTATTTATATATGCGATTATTATAAAAAAAAAAGTGAAAAAAATTCCAAGTGACGACAATGCGGATGAGTCTCAATAATTACGGAGGAAATATTTAGTATTTTGTGTTGCAAATAATAATTCGTTACTGAAGGACTTGCTTCTTTCTCTTCTGCTTCCTCTTTTTCTTTTTCTTCTTATATACATGGCTTTTACATATATACATATTTGTAAGAGGTTTTCCTCTACTTTTAAACAAAGACAAGAAAAAACACTATAATGTCACACGACCCACCTATAAAATACCCTACACTATCCTATTTGGTGTAAGGACTTTTCAAAATAAGATGTTCTGTGAGAAGTGGTCGAAAAAGTGGTTCGATCCGAACCATTTTCAATAGCGTTCGTCTTTAGGCCAAAACACGTCAGTGTACTAAATTTTATCCAAACATATGAAATATTGCCGCATGTAGGTTGAACAAAACAATAGCGGACAGACGGACAGATAAGTTTAGATTAGAATCGCTTTCTGAATCGATCAGCATCAAAGAAAATGAATCTACCTCAAAAATACGCCAGTGTATTTCATTTGATCGGTATATTTCCATGGCCTGCCCGTTGAACTTAAGCAAACAAAACGGATAGACGGTCTGATAAACTTAGACCAGAATCACTTTATGAACCGATCGGTACAATAATATATGATAGCATAGGATAGACGGACAGATAAACTTAGATCAGAATCACTTTATGAGCCGATCGTTATAATAACATATGGATCCATCTCTAGTTTTCCTGGCTGCTGAAAACATCTGCACAAACTTAATATACCCTTGTACCACAAGTGGTGTAGGGTATAAAAATATAATCAACCCGACATAATAAAGAAAAGACGGTTGTTACAAATAATTGCTTAGTATGATTATATAAAATGCCTTTTGTCATTTCGCATTCCTAGTCATCTCCTTTTTGAGGTTATGTTTGTATTGCTGAACTGTAAGTTTTAGGTTAACATAGGTCTTATTTGCAATTCTTACGAGGTGTATTTGCAAAATTTTTTACAAAAACCTTATAACTCAAACTTGCAAAGTTTCAATGCTTCTTCTTGGCTTGTCTATTCGAACATTAATGCCTTACTCGAGTAACGTTGCCTTTCGTAAATATTCTGTTTATATATCCGTTACTCAATATCGAATTTCTGAGTGACATTGTCGTGTAATCCTTTCTTCCGCCATCTGCATCTCAACCTTTCCGGCAATCGCCGACTGCATAGATCACTTTAGTTTTTGATCACAAATCCGTATTTGTCTTTTTCCACTTTTAATCATTTCCTTTCAGATCAGAAATCAGATACTTTTCATATTCTATCAAACGTGAGATATTCGTGACAGCACCATAAATATGTTTTCAACAATAAAATTTTATGACTTTGTTTTTTATTTTAATTTATATATTTTTTTCACACTAATGACTGATTTTATGATGCTTTAGAATGACTTTTATTGTTGATATTAATGGGAAGCTGTTGTAAATTGATAAAATGTTCTAATAATATTTAAATCGCTCGCTTTATTCTAAAGTCTTCAAAGATAAATTAAATTTTGATATGCCATAATGCTGGGTAGGCGTGATCAAGTTTTTCCATTTTTGTGCACAAATTCTATAGCGTCGCCCATAGAATATGCTTTCAAATTTTTGTACATTTATCAGCTATATTTTGTGAGTACTGAGCAAAAAAACCAATCATTCATTCCCTTTCAAAAACAGAAGTGTTCTCAGTTTACGTAGCCCTGTGGGCGTGTCCTTTGACGAATTTGACTCGTTTTCAATACCAATCTGCGTGAATGAATTTCCAATGTTTCTTCGAAATTTGATGTCGATAGCTTGATTTTTGCGGCCAGGAGAATGTTTACAACCAACAGCGGACAGACGGACATGGTTAAATCGATTTAGGATTAGACTGCAAACGTTTTGACAAAATGAGCATACCCCTCATCCTTCGGTGATGACAGCTATTGAAACTAGTTTTGTTCGGTCCACTTGTTCGACCTCTCCTCATATAGGACCTTAGTTTGAAAAGACTTTATATGGAAAAAAAAAATGCAATTTTGGAAAATTTCTCGACAAAACTCGCCGTATAATGGTACTCCGTCAATTTAATGATGGAAGGGTGATTTTAATGATAATTAATTTCGTATGAAAAATTTGGTTCGACAGTGGCAACTTTTTGTACCCTCTATCATATGGCCTTTCCAAACTGAAGACTGAATTTTTATATAATAAAAAGGGCTAATTTGTAATATTTCATGGTGAAGATTAGTTCATAATAGTAAATTAACGTAGAAATCAATCTTACCGCATTTGGATCACGTAGGTCTGTTTTTCGGATACCATCGCATATAAGGATTCCTCCAATATGCGGGTTTTCATGAAATGTATGTGTATTAAGTAAGTGCATTATTAGCAAAACGAATGAATAACTGTATTAGGCGAAGTGGTGTAGGGTATCTTATAGCCGACCTTGGCGAATTATAATGTTCTGACTTGTTTTATTATATAACAGATCTTTGAATGTATTTCTATATATATATTTTTTTTTTTTTTGCTTAAGATTTTCAATAATATCTCTTGGAAAATAATTCCGCCGGTTGCCGGTCTCTACTATTTATTGGGTATTTAAAGTAAAATTACTTTTAAGAAAATGCACTTAATCGAGTTGACATAATATTGCACTTTTCATAATTCGAATAAGATAAACACGCATTTGAATATAAATTAAACTTGAAATATATATATATATATATATATATATATATATCACATATCTACGACATGATTTCTTATTATTATTATAATTGAATTGTTATTCTTTGTATTAAACGTGTTTGCCATCAAACGGAATCAAATTTCGAATGACAGCCTCATCATCATCGCGTTTGTTGCTTAAGTCTTTTGTCTTCTTAAGAATACAAAAATTTATTGCATAAATTTTTTAATTGTCTTTCTATGGCAACTTAAAAAACTTGCTTATGCAACATTTTTTTTGCCTTGCGTGAGAGCGAAATTTTTGGTTGTTTTTTTTTTTTTTTTTAATAATCAAAAATTTATTATTAATTTTAAGGACTAAAGCAAAAAGTCATAATACATTCGATCGTTAAAGGGATAATTGAAATTTATTTCTCTCCTTGCACTGAAAATCGGATGAAGAGTTTACTTTCGAATTTAGCGGTCAATATCGATTGTAATTTACTTCAATTTGTATTTGCTTGTGGACATGCTGCTGCGCAACGACATTTGCGCAGATATTAATGATTAATTATAAGCAAAAAAGAAGAAAAAAAAAAAACTCTTATTAATCGCATATACAATGCAAGCGCATGTTTTCGGCTTGTAGGGCTTAAATAAGACTTTATTTATTTATTTCATTTTGTTTTTTTGCTCTTTTAATGAATGTGCATTATTTATATGTTATATAACATTAATTATATTGACTTATTAGACAGACTTATTTGGTCAAAAAATGCAAGTGTAAGGCAAAGTAATTTTCGGTTGCCTTTGTACCGTATATTAATCACAAAAATGTGAATGTAATGCAAAAAAATTGTTAAAGAATTAATAAAATTGGTTTAGATCGAATTTTTTTATCCCTTCTCCTACACTAGGTAACTTTACCTAGTTTATCTTGTAAGGTATATTCGTTTCTTGCGTATGTATGAAACCCCGCTATACTAAGCCAGAAAACGGCGAAATGTGTCTTGAGATAAAAGCTAGAAAATCTAGAATAGCTAGATAGTAAAAGTTTAGCCTTTTAGATCCCATAGGTCTATTTTTTTAAACCCATCCCCCACCCCATAATGAATTTCATGAAAACTGCACCTTTTTATGTAAAGAAGATCTAACTTTCAATACTTTATGACGACGACTGTTGCTTAATGGCATCTTGATAATACAAATAAACCGGAGCACACTGGAAGCACATACGTCTATTTTTTAGGCTCTACTATATGCAGAGGTTTTCATGAAAAATGGACCGTATTAGGGTGAAAAGTTGTAATTTTTAATATTTTCAGCTTGGATGCTAAGATATAGAGAGATAATTTTCAGCTTGGACGGGAAAGCTTTATCGCACCGCGCACATTCTTTCGACCTGGCCGCTTCCGATTGGCCACTTATTCAGATTAAAGCAATCATGTTTAGAAAATCAACGGTTCACAGAAGTTGAAGTTGAACTATGAAAATGGGTTGATAGATATTTGGTCTTCAAACTGGAAAGTTTCAACGTTGAGCCATGAGCAGCCACGAGGTAGTCATACAACGGCAAAAGAACATAAATAATGATGATGCTACTTTCAATTATTATACCCTACACCACTTGTGGTACCGGATATATTAAGTTTGTGCGGACATATGTAACACCCAAAAGGGCTTAAGATAGACCCCTTTTTTTATTATACCGATCGATAAGTCTGTCTGTCTGTCTGCCCATCTGTTGTTTTTTGTATTTAATATAAAAGTCGCAATTTTTGATACACTGCCGTCTTATCCTTAACCATTCTTAGAAAAAGTGAACCTTCATTTCCAAAGAAGTCACTTTTTTTCCATACAGTTCCATAACAGTAAGTTTCGTAATAGTAAGTGAGGAATAATTTTTGTGTTGTATGATAAAAGACGAAGACGATAACGTTTGGGGATGAAATTTGGTACACTGACACCTTATCCATAACCATTGTTAAGAAAAGTAAATCTTCATTTTCGAAGAAGTCTAAGTTTTTATATACAGTTCCACAATAGCAAATTCATATAAAAACAAGGTATAATTTTTCTATTGGATGATAAAAGACGCAAAAGATAATATGATGTGATGTAATACACCGGCGACTTATCCCCAATCATTCTTAAGAAAAGTAAACTTTCATTTGTAAAGTTATCTATATTTTAATATGCCTTTCCTTAATAAAGTAAATTCCATAATAGTAAGTGAGGTATAATTTTTGTATAGAATGGCAAAAGACGAAGAAGATTATGTGACATGGGGTATTTAATAAATGTTTAATAAATTTTTATTTGTATATCTGTAAATATTTGTGAGGATGCGTGCGGAATTACTTTTTCCTAACAACATCATTATTATAAGATTATTATAAGGTATCATTATATTGAGTTACCAAGCAAGTATTTAAGCAAAATCTGCGAATTATAAAGTGATTTTAAAACCGTTGCTTTTATTAATCATCTCTTGAGAATTAGTGAAACAAAGCAGATAAAGACTTATCAAAGAAGGACAAAAGATAGAAAGAGATGTGTGTGCGGCAAAAACAAAGACATACGACTCAAAAAAAAAAGAAAAAAAAAAAACCGAAAGTGATAGTTGACTTTTCTCGTTGTAGTCTGCCTTCAATGCAAGAAAGAATGCGCAAAAAAAAAAAACAAAAAGAAACATTGACGAAATGAAGAAGACGCGAAGAAATTGATGCTCATTTATGTTTATATTATTAAATATGAAAATTATTATTATTTGTTTCTACCCACACATTTTGCTCTTTTCTCATAATGTAGGTAATACCCATAAGGAAGCTTCAGAGACCCTATAAATTATATATAATCTTGACTACTACTAGTCAGCGCGACATTTTGAATTGATTAAACTATGTCTGTCCATCTGTGCATCTGTGTGATGTTTGTTGTTAGCACTCTGCGTGTTCGCAAAAATAAAGATATCGACTTCAAATTTGATAGAAACATTTTTGCGCTTTTTTGCACCCAGGTTGGTATTGAAAATGGACCTAATTGGTCAGAGCAGAAGCCCTCAGTAAAGCGTAAACTGGACGCAACTTCGATTTTCTTAACAACAATTGCGAACTTTTATTAGTTGCTTGGAAATTATAAAAGTTAGAAAGCTAATAATTTCCACTTGTACTTATCCAAATACTCTGCTCGTTACGTGGAAAAGTGGAAAAAATCGGCCATGCCCACACAAAGTTACGAGTGATCAAATTTTCTTTTTTTTCACTTTTTCTCTCTACACCAATTCTTGTACAGGGTATGTTAAATTCGTGCGGACGTATGTAACACCCAGTATGGCTTAAAGTCGACCCTATTTGTCCGCCTGTCCGCCTGATGTCTGTCCATATACTTTTTTGTTCAAGCTGCAGGTCGCAATTTTTGAGAAATTATGATGGAATTCAGTACAATGACGTGCTTTAACCTCATGGTGAAAATGGTTCGACGCAGTCCAACTTCTCGACCCCTCTCCATAGAACGTCTCGTTTTGAAAAGTCGTTATATAGAAAAAATTTGCAAGTTTTCAAAATTTCACGGTAATAGTGTTTGAGTAGTAGTTTTTTGATATTTTAAATTGGTACGAAAATTTTGGTCCGACTGGGGCAACTTTTTGAACCCGGTCTTGTTCAACACTTCCGAAACTAAAGTTTTGTATGGTAAAAATTTCCAATATTTCATTGTGGAAATTAGCTCATAATAGTAAATTTATAAAAAATCTGCCTACTGAATTTGGGCCACGTAGGCCTATTATTTAGATACCACCGAATATAAGGATTCTCATCAAACATAAATCCAAAAAATACTAATAGTTAATTGTTTTGTGATGAAAATTTGCTCATGATAGCGATTACAGAAAAAAATTAAGTGAAACTAATTCGAACAACATGGGTCCAATTTTTCTCCAACTTCATATAAGATATCCCATGATATCTTAAAAATTCATAGGAGCATTTCAGCAAAAAAACAAATTAACGGTAGGAAATTTAGATCGCGTAGGTCTATTTTTTTTGAACTCCCACTCCCCACTTATATAGACACTAACATGAAACGCAAACTCTTATATGGAGAGTAAATCTAACCTTCCAATATGACTTGGCAGGAAAATAATGTGTACTTTTTGGTGTAACTGTACTAAGCAAAACGGTGTACGGCATATAAAGGTCGTCGTCGCCCGACTATAATGTGTTGGTGTGTTGTTAGCAAAACGAGCGAATAGGTGTACTAAGCAAAGTGGTGCAGGGCATGTAATGCTCAATGTCGCCCGACTATTCTTACTTGTTTTTTTTTTTTTTTTTGTGAATTCCACTTAATTTTTACACACAAAGTCTTTAAGTATTTAATAAACTTAATAAAATTCTTGTAATGATTACAAAAAGTAACTTACGTTGGAATTTGATAATTGTATGCAAATTTTGCATTCTTTGTTTTTTTTTTCAGATTTTCATTACACACACACACTTAATATAACGCGTTAGGCAGAATTTGAATATGATAGGCACGACTCTACATGAAGTGAATAGTGAGAGATCGGAAATTGCGTCATGGTATGCTGGGAAGAATGTGCTTATTACCGGCGCAACCGGATTTATGGGAAAAGTTTTAGTGGAAAAACTTTTAAGAAGTTGTCCTCATATAAAAGGCTTGTATTTAATTGTGCGGCCAAAAAAGGGTCTTACAGCGGAAGCGAGAAAACATCAATATTTCAAATGTGTGGTAAGTTCTTGATTTTATATTTTTTTATTTTGTTGCAATTGTTTTTAAAACTTAATAAGAGGGAAGCTTCTCTTCAAAGTGATTTTTATTCGTTTTTGTTTGCTGTTGTAAGAGCTTGAAATGCGCATTGCAGCCTATATATGCGGGTATATGTAAGCACCATGTTGATCAGCTTAAGATAAACATTTCCACATGTTCGTCCACCTCTCTATTCCGAGTTTATAGTATGATTGTCAAAAAAAAAAAAAAAAACAGTTATTGGAATAATATTCGCCTGTGATCGAGTTTTTTGTGTCTATCACTTTTACTCTGCAAGAGACTAAAGCAAGTAAAAGGACTATAGAGGGACATAGCACACCATTGAATACCCTACACCTTGTCGCCTAACGGGTTTATTCATATAATGACTTTTCAAAATAAAGCGGGATATATGGGAAGTGATCAAAAAAGTGGCCCGATTCGAACCATTTGCAATAGCTTTCGCCCTTGGGCCAAAACATCGATTGGTGTAACAAATTTCATAAAAATGTGTCAAAAATTTGCGTTTTGTAGGTAGACCACAAGAAAAGAAGACGGACAGACGGATGGATGGATCGATGGATCGACGGACAGACCGATGGATGGACCGATGGATGGACGGAAACACAGGTGGACGGGCAGACGGATGGACGGACAGATGGACAGACAAGCATACAGTCATTCGTCACACATACCTAACATATGCAACTAAGGAAATATTGTTTATTATTGTCATTATTTTTTTGCCTAAAAAACAACCACAACCACAACCCACAAGCAAATTTTAACTACCCAAAAAACATTTGATATAAGCCGATCAAATTCCCGTTATCTGCTGTCGCTATTGCTGATGTAATTGCTTTCAATTCAATTTTCTTTTGTAAATATCAAGGTCACAAAGTGGACATAACTCTAAAAATGTTGTTTATTTATAAACACAACATAACCGGGTAAACAAAGTCATTTATTTATAGCAGTGCGTACGTATGTGCGTTTGAATTTGTCCCTCATACTCACGTGCGTAGATAACAAAGGCAAAGGCAGCTTTAATTAACTTTATAGTCTTAAAAGACATCGCCACTTGATGACCACGCGTCTACTTATAGATTGTTTGACAAAATAAAGAAAAATATTTTAATGACATATGTACGCTTATACACGTAGAACGTTTTTTACCCGAAATTTTCATCGAAGGTTGAGCGGATATATTCAATTTGTCAAAACGTTTGCAACGCTCAGAAAGAACTTTGAGAAAAATCTTCTAAGCTATATGTATATATATATATATATATATATATATATCCTCGATCACCGACAAATTCTGAATCGATTTTTGCACGGCTGTCTGTCCGTCCGTGTGAAAATTAAACTATTTAGGGGATGCATTGGAAGGTTCTTACAAGCAGGTTGGTATTGAAAATCGGTCGAAGACCACGCCCACTATACCATATAAACTAAGAGCACCTCGAAAGGGATAAAAAATTGGCTTTTTGCTTGTTAGTCATAAGCTTCAACAGATACATCTACGACTCCCGTACAAAAAGGGGAAAAATTGATCACGCCTACCCAATACAGTAACAATATTTAATTTTTTAACGCGCTGACGGAAGCTTCAAAAAATCCCATAGACTATATATAAATTCTTGGCTATTTTCTAATTCGGAATACACTTAAGCATGTCCGTCTGTTCGTCTGCCCATCCGTTCGCCTACCCAAGCATATGGTAAACACTCTCCCGTTGGCAAAAATGAAGAATGTTGTACTGTAGAATTGTCCTTTAGATGGACATCAGACGAACAGACAGACTTACAATCATTTTCTAAATCGATTGGTGTAATAAAAAGCAGGGTTTATCTTAAGCCCTTCCGGGCGTACGTCCTCACAAACTTATTACACCCTTGTACCATAACTATTGTACGATATAAAGATTTAAATGTACATATATATATATAACATATACATATATATATATAATGTACGATATGCCTTCATATATAGAGTTATAAAATATTTACTTAATGCTGAACGAAGTTTATTTTTTATTTATAGATTTTTCAAAAAATTTTGGATGCAAACCCCGATATTGTTAATAAAGTTCATGTTATCAAAGGTGATCTATTGGAAGATGATCTCGGAATTAACATTGATGAAAGCAAGCATTTAATTACTAATATCGAGATTATATTTCATTGCGCAGCCAATGTACGTTTTGATCAACCATTACGTCCTATGGTGGAAATGAATGTTGTCGGCACATTAAAATTGCTTATGTTGGCTGAAAAGATGGAAAATCTTAAGTCATTCGCTTACGTATCGACCACGTACTGTCAGTGCAATGAAAGTGTTTTAGAAGAACATGCCTATCCAGCGCCACAAAATCCATACGAGATAATCGAAATGATTAAAACCTTAAATGATCAGAGTTTAGCCGAGATTACTCCCACGTAAGAGAATAAACAGAATTATTATATACGTACACCTGGATTCTTTTTACGCACATTGAATTCGCTGCAACTAATTATTCCCTTTCTTTTTTTACACGATTTTTATTCACTTTTACATAACCAATCTAAAGCGTAACCTAAGAGAACGAAACATATTATGTAACTTGAATCCTTCTTACGCACATTGAATTCGCTGCAACTAATTATTCCCTTTCTTTTTTTACACGATTTTTATTCACTTTTACATAACCAATCTAAAGCGTAACCTAAGAGAACGAAACATATTATGTAACTTGAATCCTTCTTACGCACATTGAATTCGCTGCAACTAATTATTCCCTTTCTTTTTTTACACGATTTTTATTCACTTATACATAACCAATCTAAAGTGTAACCTAACAGAACGAAACATATTATGTAACTTGAAAATTATTCACATGAGCTCGCATGTTAGAATGAAGTAGTAACGCGCGTCTTAAATCGTGTGCATTATGTCACCTCTTCAGACTTTATGAATATTTGTAACATGAAGGTGAAGTAGAAGCCAACAGACAAGGCCTTTTTAGGAATGTGTATTTTCTTACCTACACCCCAAGGCGTAGGAGAAGCAGAAGCGATGACTATGCGACCTGATCTTTTCTTATTAGTTAATGTCAACCTTCCAGCTTCTTGACCAACTGATGGACTGACCAATGGATGACAGCCTTTATTGTTGTTCGACTTGTATTTGAGAATAATATTGGATCTGCATTTCCGCTTGTTTTTGCCACCAATTTTAGTCTTAGAATCTGTTTTTCTTGCACTTGTAGTTTCTTCGCTCCATCTGTCATTAACTTTTCTAATGATAGTCTGTCTCCTTAACGGGAAGATTACATAACACAAACAGCAGATGTGAGGGCACTTGAACACAATGAAGGAAGACGGACTATCCGAGGAACCATAAATATCGACATCTTGAAGACAGAATTGTTTTCGTAAAGTTCGATTAAATAAAACTCGTTGAGCCCTACGCAAGCATTTGCCAATCAATCTTAAGACAATTATTCTCCATAGTTAACAATAGAGAACATTTTTGTATTTCTTGCAAGAAAATGAAAGTTTGAGGTAATTACCTTCATTACCTTTACTTAAACTAAGTTTAAGAACAGTCTTCAAGCTTTTCACATCGTTTACAGTGGTACTGTACGCAGATGGACAGGATAGGGAAAAATTTTTGTATTCATTGTAAGAAAATCAAAGCGAACTAAAGAACTTTATCGAGTTGAAGATGATCACCTTCGTTACCTTTATTTAAACTGTGTTTAAGAACAGTCTTCAAGCATTGCATATCGTTTCTAGTCGTACGATGGGGGAACATTTCTATATTTATTGTCAGAAAGTCAAAGCAAACTAAACAACTTTATCGAGTTGAAGATGATTATCTTCGTTATATTTACTTAAACTGAGTTTAGGAATAGTCTTCAAGCTTTTCTCATCGTTTCTACTGGTATTGTACGCAAACGATGGGGGATCATTTCTATATTTATTGTCAGAAAGTCAAAGCGAACTAAAGAACTTTATCGAGTTGAAGATGATTATCTTCGTTATATTTACTTAAACTGAGTTTAGGAATAACCTTCAAGCTTCTAACATCGTTTCCAGTGGTATTGTACGCAAACGATAGGGAAACTTTTTTGTATTTATTGTAAGAAAGTCAAAGTGAACTAAAGAACTTTGTCGGGCTTAAGGTGATTACCTTCATTCCCTTTACTTAAACTAAGTTTAGGCATAACCTTCAAGCTTCTTACCAGTGACATTGTACGCAAACAGTAACCAACATTTTTGTACTTCTTGTCAGAAAGTCAAAGCGAACTAAACAACTTTTTCGAGTTGAAGATAAATATCTTCATTACCTTTATTTAAACTAAGTTTAAGAACAGTCTTCAAGCTTTCACATTTTTGTGTTTATTGTCAGAAAGTCAAAGCGAACTAAAGAACTTTATCAAGTTGAAGATGATTACCTTCGTTACCTTTAGTTAAACTAAGTTTAGGAACAGTCTTCAAGCGTTTCATATCGTGTCGTTAGTTTTTTTTTGTGCGTGACTTTAAAAATCTACACATTGCGTATAAAGAGATTTACATGTACATATTCCTTTACACAGTAATATCTTTACATATTTCGTCACTTTACCGCATGCTTTACAATTTCAGATTATTAAACGGACTGCCGAACACATATGCTTACAGTAAAGCATTGACTGAAGATTTAATTAATAGATATGAGAAAAAACTACCAATTGTCGTTGTAAGACCATCTATCGGTAAGTGGATTTCATTTAGTGAAAGTTATTCATATTGAATTTTTATACCCATCATCGAAGAAGGACGAGCGATATATTCATTTTGTCAAAACGTATGCAACACCCAGAAGAAGGCTCCAGACAGCCCCAAAAGTTATGCATATATTCTTGATGAGCATTAAATTCTGAGTCGATTTAAACATATCCGTCCGTCTGTCCCATTCGTTTGTCTATCTGTCTGTCTGTTCGTCTGTATAATGTGTGTTGTAATCATGCGCCTGAAAAATGAAACTAGCGAATTTAAATTCGCCGGAAAATTTAGAAGTTCTTGCATGCAGATTGGTATTGGAAATGGGCCAAATCAGTCGAGGGACACTCGTAAAGTCCTACGTAAAATGAGAATACCTCTGATTTTCATTCTGTTTGCCTTGTTACTCACAAACTACAAGAGAAAAATGTACAAAGTGTATATTCTGTGGGTGATACTGTAGTGTCCGTACAACAACGGAAAAAATTGACCACGCCCAGCCAATATTATATATATCTTTATAATGCGTAGAAACATGCTTCAAAAATCTCATAAAGTATGTGAAATCATGGCCAGTTTCAAATTTAGAATGCACCTCCATGCATGTCCATCTGTCCGTCTGCCGAAATGTGTAGTATCTACGGAAAATATTCTCCCGTTAGCAAAAATGAAGATATCGGCTGAGAATTTGCAAAAGAACACGTCTTCAAAGCCCACACACCTATGTGGCCTCCGTGCCTGTTATTTGTTACTCGTAAAATAGAACACATACATCATATAAATTCCCACTTTTTTCTGAAAATAGAAAAAATCAACCGCGTCCAGCAAAAATTTCATTCTCCTCTTGTTTTTTGGCCCTTCCTAGGATAATGACGATGGGTATAAAAAATTCGGTCCCGATCGAATATATTATTATATAGTTGTTTTCTTCTCACTGTCATATTTAATCTTGCAGTTACTGCGGCAATGGATGAACCTTTACCTGGCTGGATTGAGGGTGTGAATGGGCCGACTGGTTTAATGATTGGCGCAGCACGTGGTGTCATTAGATCGATGCATTGTAATCCCGATTATGCGTCCACTGTTATACCGGTTGATAAAGCTATTAACGGGATGATTGTGGCCGCTTATAATCGTGCCCTCTCCGAAACGAATTCCATAGAATTTTCCAATTTATGCGGTTCGAATAAAGGTCTCATTTCATGGGGCGAAAGTATTGAGACGGGAAAACGTCTCTTCTATCAAACACCGTTAAGCCTGGCTCTTTGGTATCCGGATGGTTCGATAAAAAAGAATTATTATCTTCACTTGATTTGTGTCATATTTTTCCATTATTTACCAGCGTACATTATCGACTTTCTTTTATTACTCTTCGCACGCAAGCCATTGTAAGTGATAGAAATTTCATTTCATTTCATTTGCTTTCGTAATAATTTTTTTGATTTTTTGCTTGACAGTTTGGTGAAAGTGCAGAATAAAATCTCAACGGGTCTTAAGCTATTGCAGTACTATACTACCAAAAATTGGACATTTAAAAATGATAATTTCCGCCAGCAATATAATGAATTAAATCGTATCGATCAGCATATATTTAATATGGACGTAACGTACATTAATTGGGAACAATATATACGTGATTATATAAGAGGCGTTCGCACCTATATAATGGGCGAGAGTGAGGCATCGATACCATATGCGAAAAAAAATTTACGTCGCTTATACATTTTGGATCGTTTAACAACCTACGGTTTCTATGCAATCATTTTTTGGTTACTTTGGACCTATGTGGACATATGGATTGAACGTAGCGATGAAATTATACAAAATGCTTTACAAAAGATTTATTTCACATATCAAAATAAAACATTTGATTTGTAATAATAATAATAATAAGCCTATAGGTCTACATGCATACATTTCGAAAGCGATCATCATCTGTAATTTTTCTATCAATCATACTAATGTTTAATATAATCCTTTTACTGCATTTTTAAAAAGTAAAGTGAAAAAATAAAAAAAAAATGGTTCTTTTGAAGCTTTGATGAGATTTTTAATATCAGGGCTCAGGTCAAATGACATGATTTTCATATACATATACTAAGTGCATTCCTGACGATGTATTGTTAGTTTGCAACTCTGGCCTGGTGGCCTAAGGGCGGTGACAACAACGTCTCACTTGCATTACCATGACCAGGGCGATGCGATCCTGTCCCTTGAACGCCCTAGAAGCGCGGCATGGCATAAAACCTCCTCTTATAGCCAGAGAAAAAGAGGCCTGCCTGAGCGCACTCAGACTGTCGAATAACGACAAACTTAATTCAGGAAATCTCTTAAGCAGCTTAGCGGTATTGAAAAATTTCTTGGACGAACCCTTTGTTAAGTTACCGCACCGCCAAGTCGCAAAGTTAGTACGGTCCCATCGGTTGATAGTGATCACGCCGGCGAAATCGAGTAAGTTTTGAAGCCAGGCTCAAAACTAGAAAATGACAAATCAGAGCTGGCATATGGGGACCGAGTATTCAAAAGTTCATACTAATCGAATATAATCCCTCCAAGCAAAAGCCGATGCAATCTCCGTACGTGTGCTTCCAATTAATTGAGAAAGCAGTGCAGGAGAAAGCTGAGGGCCCGAGAGCCATAAAGACTCTGAAAGGGCAAACGATAACATCTACACTCTTGTTGGAGTGGTTTCAAACATTGAATGAATTAGGCAAGCACACTGACATGCACATAATATGGATGCGTGGACATTCAAATATTGATGGCAACAAACGAGCTAACTATCTAGCTAACAGGGGGGCCCGAGGGAGAATGGTAGATCGTGAATTTTTCGTGGCGTATCAAGAAGTCATATTAATAAACTGGTATCGCCATGGGCATGGGAAAAATCGGATTGCCATTGGAAACTGTGAGCAGGATAACGGCAAACAAAGTGGCAACATTCATAAAATCTTTCTGCAAAGCATACAAGCTACTGGAACTAAGACGGATCGACCTGCGCTTGATCACAGGCTTCTACGCAGGTCATAAATGCCTCAGGTACCACCTGAAAAATATGGGTATCTGCAAGATCGATTCATGCCAAGGGACGAGCGAGACGTCCCATCACATTTTATGTAAATGTGACAACATCTGCAGAATCAGACATTGAGCCCTTTAGCGAGCACTTTATAACGCCGGACACGGTTAAGTTACAACTTAAAATTTCAACCGCCTGCACTTGGATTTTTATTATTTTGCATCGTCTTCATTTATATAACATAACCTGAAACTTGTTATATATTATTTGGAACTCTCCTTAATTAAATAACATAACTTAAAATTTATCATGTACTGTTTTCAATTCCCTACGTTAACGTAACATAACCTAAAATTCATTTTTGACCACTTTCCATTTCCTGCCTTTAGAAAAGATGATTTCAAAATCGTTTTCTATTATTTCGTATTGTCTGCATTTATATAACATAACCTAAAACTTTTTATCGACTGCTTTTAAGCGCGTGTCTTTAGGAAAAATAACCTACAAAAAAAAAATTTTTTTTTCATTATCTATATTTATATGATCGACCACAAAAATTCGTTTCCTATTACTTTATAAGCACGGAATTTATAAAACGTAACCTAAAACCTATTATTTATCGTTTTGAACTCTCTGCATTTATATAACATAAC
>KK499888.1:348135-385733 GCA_000688715.1 Glossina pallidipes
TACAGAACATAACCTAACTGTAGTTATTAAGCAAGATAATTATTTTAGGTCGCAGTACGAAATGCCCACGCAATAATAAATCTTGCTAATTATTGTTACGAAGACTTTGTATTTAGATAACATGACCTAAAATTTTTCATTAACTGTCTTCAATTCTTCAAATTTTTATAATGTATCCTAAAATTCATCTGTAATTGTTTGCCTTTAGAAAAGATAACCTAAAATATGTTCTTTTTGCATTTTCTGCATTTATATGACGGACCCCGAAAATTATTTTTTTATTATTTTACATTGTTTGCATTTATATGACATAACCTAAAACTAGTTATTGACTGCCTGTGTCTTTGGGAAAAATAACCTATAGAAAAAAAATTTTTTTTTTATTATCTGCATTTGTGTGACGGACGCCAAAATTTTTTTCTCTATTACTTTACAAGGGAATTTTTGAAACGTAACCTAAAATTCATCTTTTAGTGTTTTCAATTGCCTGCCTTTGCAAAAGATAACCTAAAATTGATTTTATTTGTCTGCACATGATATAACCTAAAATTTGTCATCTACTATTTCGAGCTCTCTGCACTATATAACATAACCTAAAATTCCTCTTTTATTGCTATCATGAGATGAGTTAAAATTGGCCTTTTCCAAATTCGCATTGTCTGCCTTTACCATTAATATAACCTAAAACCTATTGTTTACTCTTTTGATTTCTCTATATCTAAAAATTTGTCATTTATTAGGTTTCAATTCTCTCCATTTATAAAACATAAAAACAAAATTTGTCTCTTTTGGGTTTTTTATTATTTGCATTCACGTTGTTTTAATTTATATTTTAAAATATCAGGTAGCTTGATTTCTTAAAAGGGCGGCTAGCATTAATCTTCTGATATGTATGTTGAGATTCAATTTAAAACAGAGATTATATTTTTCTAAAGAAAACAATTGAAAACTCTACTGTGGGATGCGGCTCACCATTAGATACCTTACACATTAGATGCCCCACAATTACTCTTACAACGACTTTTCAAAATAATTCATTACATGGAAAGTTATCGAAAAAATGGTCCGCACCAAACTATTTTTAATGACGTTCGTCCTTGAGTCAAGACACGCCAATATATCAAATTTCATTCGAGTAACCCAAAAATTACGATGAACACAGGAGAACAACGCACAAGGACAGACGAACGGACAAGTTTAAATAGTTTCAGAAAATGATTCCGCATCGAGCGGTATAATAAAAGGTGGATCCCCCTCAAGTCCATCTGTGTATTACATACTTCTCAAAAATTGCGTTGAACACGAGAAAACAACGTAAATGGACAGACGGACAGAGAGGTTTAAATAGTTTCAGAAAATGATTCCGATAAAAGGTGGATTTATCTCAAGTCCTTCTACGTATTGCAGACATTCGCAGAAACTTGTATCACAAGTGATGTGGACTATAATAAGTAGATTGGATTTGAAATTTCAATTCCAATACTTGTCGTTTTGATAACATATATATATATATGTGAAAATAATATATATATATATATGTGAAAATAATATATATATATATATTATATATGAAAATAATCAGTAAGCCAAGCAATTGTTGGAAAAAAAGTTTACTTTCAGAAACAATTGTCATATCGACAGACAATCAGTATCTAATTATCTTTCGTGTTATGTGCAACTTTTTTTAATAATAATTGTCAATAAAAATTGTTCGTTTAAAATTTAAAAAAAAAAAGAAAATGATGGAGTACATGAAATTGTTAAATAATTCATTTACAAATCTCGAAGTATGCGAACTAAATAATTACACTTTCAAAATATGTGAAAGCGGTGCGAAATTTTATCATTTCTTCATTGAGAAAGGTTTCACTTCATTAAAAACTTTCGATCTTTTATTATTATACTCATTCGTTATCACGTTTATCGCCTTCTCAATTACGATCATATTTATCGTCTTCGAACCGGAACATTTAGTGAGTAAAAACAAAAAAAAAAAAAAAATGGGGGAAAAATAAACTTTGTTTTTTTCTTTTTTGATAAAATCGAATTTCTTTTTTTAAAGGTCTACAATTTTGCAAAATTTCATTCTCTACGTGTATCAAGAATGATGAGGAATATGGTATCAAACGTTCGAACGGGTGGTGGAAGACTCGGTACAAAATCTAATTTGGAAACTTCGCCGAAAGTAACCGGATTAAATGACGCATTGCCGTTGAAAGATTTTTCAAAGAAGCTTAACTCGGAAATGATTTCAATGAATGCTAATCGAATTTCATGTTCTGATGGTAAACTTTCCGATACTTGTTTAGCAATGAAGAAGAATAGTAACGTAGCGGTTGTAGCAAATTCTTGCTCTCAATTTAAGCTAAAATTCAAATCAAGCAAAAATGCAAATCTAAACAAAAGTTAGGCAAATCAAAATAAAAAATTGTAAATGTTCAAAACTTTTTTTAAATGAATTCTTGTTAAAAATGAAAAAAAAAAACTTATAGTAAAAATAAAATTTTTAAAACAATATGAGAGATTTTCTTTCCAAATTCTTCAAACAAGTTCTTGAGAGTGTTGTCTTCCATTTCTACCTGGTTCTTGTCTAAAATCCTCCTTGGCTTGTGTCTTAACTCTTTGAAATAATATGTTGCCAGATTGCATTGAAAAATGCTAAAAGAAATCCTTTCAATTGGTAAGATTTTCAGACTGTGACAACTCTGTTCGGTCTTGCTGTGTCATTTTTAGTTTACGAATTATTTGGAAGTACGCGGATTTTTTGTTTTTATTAACAATTTAATAAAAAGGAAACAGAAAAAAGTAAAAATATTTGTTTAAGGATTTAAAAAATGGCATCAGAACGATACAGTTTTTCTTTAACCACGTTCAGGTATTAAACAGAGAAGCAAACAAATTAATGCCGCTGGAAAACATGACAAGAATTAAAACATAACCTGAACGATGATTACAAAAAAAAAAAATTAATTTTTCAATTTTATTTATAACAGTCCTTCAGGCAAACTGGTCCAATTGGAATATGCATTAGCTGCTGTTTCAGCTGGAGCACCGTCTGTGGGCATAGTAGGTAAATGACATGACAAGTAATGCCAAATTTTTATCCATTCAGTTATATTGCAATGATTGAATTTTCTAGCTTCCAATGGTGTTGTCATTGCTACGGAAAACAAGCACAAATCAATTTTGTATGAAGAGCATAGTGTACATCGTGTAGAAATGGTTACTGGACATATTGGTATGGTTTATTCTGGTATGGGTCCCGATTACCGGCTTTTGGTAAAACAAGCCAGAAAACTTGCACAAAATTATTACTTGACTTATAAAGAACCGATACCAGTATCTCAATTGGTGCAACGGGTCGCTACCTTAATGCAAGAATACACTCAAACTGGGTAAGCAAATAAATATGTAGCCATTTGCTTAACAAATTTAAAAATTTTCATTTAAAATTAATTTGATTAGTGGCGTTAGACCTTTCGGTGTATCGTTGTTGGTATGCGGTTGGGATCATAATCGTCCTTATTTATTCCAATGTGATCCATCTGGCGCGTATTTTGCTTGGAAAGCCACTGCTATGGGTAAAAATGCCGTAAATGGTAAAACTTTCTTAGAGAAACGGTAATAATAGCAAATATTTTTTATTGAAAAAAATAGATAAAATTGTTTTTTTTTTTAAATTTGTAGATATAGTGAAGATTTGGAACTTGATGATGCTGTCCATACGGCAATTCTGACACTAAAAGAAGGTTTTGAGGGTAAAATGACTGCCGATAACATAGAGGTGGGCATTTGCGATCGCAACGGTTTCAAACGTTTAGACTCTTCAACGGTCAAGGATTATTTAGTCAACATCCCTTAGACTTTTACAACAATTTTATCTTTATGAAAAGATCAGAACCGGATATGAAAATATTTAAACTTATTTTAAGTTACAAAAAATCCGAAGCGTCGAATGTGGTTTGTGTTTTCAAATATACATATATATATATAAATACATTGATTGTTGGAGGCCGATTGTTTCCCTGCACAAATCCTAAGTGAAGGAAGAAGATTGAAAAGATTGTAAGCGTGCATTGCGATATTTCAAATCAAATATTCGCATTGATCCGGACCTTACTATGTTGTAGTTTAGCTTTTGAGCGAGGTATTGTCCATCATTTTTTGTACAGTTTGCCAGCAAAAGTAATTGAGGGAAACTGAAAACATATTTATACAAACTGAGTCTCATGCATACATGATTACTTGATAAATGCGGAATGCACGGATCGCATTTAAGTTAATTTCGAATTTAAGCTGACGGGGTTGATAGATTGACATCAGGAAATAAATTTCCTTTCTGGAAGCAAAATTTCAACAGAGACAACGCTAAATAGTTTTTGTTACTTATGCTTTCAAAAGCATTCAAATTTCAGAAGAAGAAATTTGACCATTTAAAGAGCAGGCCTGCCAATTAATAGATTGGAGGGAAAGTTCTGTCGGATTTTAAAGAAAATATTTTAATTCATTTACAAAAATAGCCGTTTATTTCTTTTTTCCGTTAATTCATGTGGAGCCCTAACACTTTGCTTTTACAAAAATCCAATGGACTATTTTCCAAAACGGGTGAAAATGCTGCCAAATTTTTTTAAAAAGAAACTGGTATTAGAGAAATGCCGGAAAACTGCGAAATTATCTCTCAAATACCATGCTGCAAAAAATGGTATTGACAATTATCGCTGAGCATGGCTGGTTGTTTACAACTTGCGAGATTTATCCTTAAAAAGAATTTAATGAAATATTCAATTATTAAAAGTAAAAAATGTAAGGCACGTTTGCTTCGAACTAGATAATAGAAAAAATGCTGATAATAGTTTAGACAAAACTGAAAATTCTCTTGAGAATCATGTGTACCAAGTCACCGAAGATAAGGTGAAATTCGATAATTATATGTGCCAATAATTGTGGAAGTGATCTAAGTCAAAATTTAAAAAAAATGAAATTAATATAATATAATTTTTCACAAATGAAGTGCTTGTAATTTCAACTTCATTTAGTGTTAATTATGAAAGTGGTCTAAATCAAAAATTTAAAAAATCATGTGAACCTTTGATTTATTCAAGGCAAAATTCGAAGCATGCGGTAATGAGGAAGAGTAATTACATCTTAGACGAAGTCCTGATTTAGATTTGCAAAATACCAAACGCGACTCGTAATGATAAAAATGGATTACTTTTTAAAAATAATTAATAAATGTTCATGAATTATTTCATTACAATTATTGTTTCTAATAAAAGTCATAGTTTTTTACTGTTTTAAGTCATTTATAGGACATTCAGTTCATTTTGAAAATGCTCCAAGTCAATTCAAACTTTAAAAACAACATTTTTGAACGAAATTCACAAGAAATTTCATATTAATAATAAATTTCTATTAAGCAAACCTAATAATATTCTAAATTAATAATTTCGCATAATTGAAAAATATTTTTAAATTTATTCAAATGCAAAAATATCTCGAAAAAATAAATATATGACTTAGGGAACTTTCATAATTATGGGCACATATGGTTTATTGCATTAATTCTTTGTAAGGGATGCGATCTTAAGTTGCAAGAAGAGGATCGAAATGAGCACGCTATTAAAGTTGAGTTATGTCTTGAACGTCAGACAATTTTAAGGCGCAAGGAAATCTATGAATATAAAATTATACAATAAATCCGTTGCTGTACGCTTTATAAAATATGTCTTACATATATATGGTAAATCAGCTGTTACCAAGGATGATTTTAAAATGGACGAGTAAGATGAACAACAAGCGCAGAATATTTTCCCTTGTTTTTCTGCAATCATCCGTTAAAGAGAAAACGACTTGCAATAGCTTCTTGTTACCATCTTAGCAAGACCGAAATGTTCAAATGTTTTATGTTATAAAAATGAAAAGAAATTTTTCG
This sequence comes from Glossina pallidipes, assembly GCA_000688715.1. Taxonomy (NCBI): domain Eukaryota; kingdom Metazoa; phylum Arthropoda; class Insecta; order Diptera; family Glossinidae; genus Glossina; species Glossina pallidipes. Next base: position 354,068 of record KK499888.1, read on the forward strand.
AAAACTCAAAACACATATTCATATAATTCAGTGAAATCGATGGACATTTTTTCCGTTTATTTCGAAAGGTTTTAATACTTTTTTAACAAAATAAAAAAAATTTTATTCACTAAATCTGACAGAGTTTGACACATCGAATAATTATGCTTTAGTGATGGCAACCTGGTGCCACTATTTACCAAACGCATATAAACAAAGGATTTTGTTGCCTCTTTGCCAAAATAAAAAAAAACATAAAAGCCAACACACAAAAAAAGAAAATATCAATTATTTAATAAAATTGCAAAGAAAAAAAAACGTGAGAATCCACAAAAAGTAAGAATAATTTATCACTTGATTGATAATTAACAAACCAAGCGTATCGTGCTCGCACTGGGCTTTTTTTTCCTAATTTGACGCAGCGAATCATTTTCATTGAATATCTTTTAACAAGAAGAAGAAGAGGAGGATTTTATTTGTGAATTAAAAAAAAGAGCAATTTAAATTCATTTTAAATTTAGAAAAATAAAAATGCTAGCTGATCAAATACAGTATTCTGAAAAATATTTTGATGCCGTCTACGAATACAGGTTGGTATTGCTCGTAAAAATGAAATTATTAATAAAAGATAAGAAATAATGGTATTTTTTTATTTGTGTAGACATGTTATATTACCACCAGATCTAACCAAACTTGTCCCCAAATCACATTTGATGACTGAAACGGAATGGCGTAATCTAGGGGTGCAACAAAGTCCTGGTTGGGTACATTATATGATGCATGCACCTGAACCGCACGTCATTCTATTCCGTAGACCACGCACTGATTTACTCGCTACTGATACGATTACGGCCACTTCCAATGTGACACCAAACGTGCCCGAACAATCTCAAGCTAATTCGAAGAGCAATGTACCCGTTCAGGGTTAAAAAATGTTTTACATATACCTCACCTTTGAAGTACGCACAGTTTCCTGTATATTTTTGTGTTAATGAAGTTTCTTTTGCGTTATTTTTTGGCTATTTACGGATCAAATGGACTCAAGGGAAAATCCGTTATATGCTAAAAACAAACCATATCCTTATGTTGTTCTTTTATGTAAATAAATTAGTTTAACCAAATGCAATAGATGCATTAAAATTATCAAAGGACAAGATGTCCTTACCTTTACTTTTTTTTTTTTTTTGTAAAAAAAAAAAACGAGAAAAACAGCTTACAATGTTTGGAATAAAAAAACATCTCGTATATTCGTTTCTTTTTTTTATGCGTGTGTCTGGTGAAAGTATAAAAAGTTAACTGAATTAAATTCAAATAAGAGTACAATAAAAAAGGTGATTATTTTATAAAATGCATTTTTTTATGGATAAATATATTGAATTTTTCCAAAGGAATATTGGGAGTGCATTTTTGCTTTTCATTTGTAAAAGTCGTAGATCGTAATTCGTCGTATTCAATATTTGATCGATTTTTATTTAGTCGTTTCCGCTGTCCTCATTGACACCGCCAGCTGCTTGCTCCAGTTCATTTAACATTATAACGCCATCAGCTGCCTCGTCTACAGCTACTACCGCTACAGCGTCTTGGACTTCGGCCGCAGCATCTCCATCGGCTCGGAACTGGGCACGAACTTCTGGTCGAACTTCAGCTTGTGCTATGGGATTACCGCTTGCATCTATTTCAAGTGGTGGATCAGCGTTTGCTTCAGCCAGATTTGTTACTGATTTGGACTTGACGCATTGGAAGTCGACGTGACGACTTTTGGCTTCTTCCTTCTCCCAAGACATATGTATGAAAGGGCGCTGCACATAGCTGTAAATCACTTCGGCACGACCGCCAGGACGGCGGCGAATTTTCTCTTTGTGCGTTGGATAACCCTCAATGCCACAGCGTATTTTCTTAAGTCCCCTGTCCTTCATGACTTGTTTGGCGACATCGCGATTTTCGATGTATTTGAAGAAACGATGCATTGTTGTGCTATGTATCGTTTGGCAATATTCTTCACCCATTTGCGGAGGAAATTCTTCATCCCAATCGACGACATCGTCGTCCAGCAGCACCACTACGTGACACTCGCGATCACCCTTTTGAGCTGAAGTCACCATAACTGGCAGTATAAATTCTTCGAGAAATAATTCGAATTGTTGACGAGCTCCTTCGTTGCTTAATTCATGCAAAAGGCCTCGTAGATTTTGGCAGCGCACTGTAGTAGCATCAAATGGTATTAATAAATAATCGCAAGCCTCCTTCAATTCAGGAACCGAAATCGTAGGTGGGCATTTGATTACACCGGTTTTATAATAATCTAATATTGAGCGAAATAAAGAATGCGAAATGCCTTCGGCCACTTCATATTCTCCACGATCATTTGGATGAACAAACTGAAAACCAGTACTAAACATTGTACCCAACATAGTATTCGGATGGGCGGTCACCAACTCTTTTTCAATAACGAAACGTACATTGTCGACCAAGAGAGTGATGCGTTCGCCAGGCGAAGAGCGAGCAGCAGCAGTAACAGCAGCAATAACATTTGAATTGCTACTGTTTTTATCATGTTTTGGTATTGCTCCATTCGATGATGTGCTCATTTCGATTAATATATATGACACACTTTTCTTTTCAAAGCACAGCTAAATTTCTCTTAACTATGTACGAAATTTACGTTCTTGCCTTTTTTAAATCAAAAAGTTTTTTTTTTTGTTCACAAACTTTTCTTTGGCCACAAACAACAATAGAATTTGTAATTTGTAATGTGTAGCTGCCTAACTTCAAAATTTGTTACTACTTTCACAATATGACTGATAAACGGCACAAACGTTTCGATGAAGTAGTATATTCACAGTAACAGAACATAAACATTTTTGTTAATCGACATTAAATTCGTAATAAATTTGAATGGAAAAGGTATACAAATTCTTATGACCTTAAAGAAATCTGTTATGAATGGTATCCGTCTCTACTAACGCAATATGTTGCTTTACATTCTTAAAGTTTTCCTTTTTTTTTGGATACGCTCGTTACAGCATATTTTTCTTACAACGTTGTTAAAAATAGTCTGGCATGTTTTGTGATGAAAATCAATGCTACCAACATGCAAAAATTTGCAGTTGTCAAAGTCTAGAAATCTTCCATGTCACAATTCTTGTTGAATTCGTGTTGAAAACTTTTCTTTTGTCCCCGTTTAGATTCGAAAACCAAAAAAAAAACTGATTCTAATTGCAGAAGCATCCGGGTAAGTGATTTAAAATGGTTAAACAATTGAAATTTGTACACGGAGGAATGAAAATTATGTGAATTAAGTTAAAATCCTTTAGGTAAAAATGAGATGTGCAGGTTGCAACTTGGTTATCTGTCGTGAAATATTGTGTGCTTTAAAGCAGCAAGTGTTCCTTTTTTAAGAAGATTGTGAAAATAGTGTCCAAAATTAGTGCAATTTCATATTTTCTACAAATTTTAGATAATAGTGCTTTGTCTGTGTTGCTTTAGCAAACAAAAATTTTATAAATTTCACCACCAAAGAAATGAATAATTAATCTACGGTTGGAAATAAGAGTAGTAGATTTTCTACCCATTAGTGAGAGTTCAATTTGTAAAAATTTCGTAAACGATCTTTAGGAAGCTACCATATTACTTATAATCGGATTATATGATCTTTCGTAAATTGAGTGAAGATAATTTCATTACTAAATGTTGAAAATTCGACGTAAAATATTATGAAGACATAAGAATATTTCGGTAAAACAAAGACATTACCTTTTCAAAGACTATTCGGCCTTCAGTAATATGTTAGAACATGGTGGTTCTATGTTGTATAACTAATTGGAAGTGGGTAATTTGTTGCATTAAAGGAGAGAATTTGATAAAATACTTTTTATGATTCAGTTCACCTTTTCGCATTAAAAGAAAAAAGTGTAACATGTCAGACTATCATAGATGAGAACGCCATTCTTTTATATAACTTTGCTAATTGCCAATCGATATTTTATCGAATCCATCAATGGGTGTGTTCAAATGAGTTTTTCTAATCATATAAACTAAGAATTGCTAAGGCTCAGTAAATCTTCAAGTATATATGCAGTTGTGGTCTTTAGGAAGTTGGGCATTCAAGTTTTTTTATCATTTAAAAAAACGAAAGAAGGGAAAACACTTTGAAAGAAAAATTAATTTGGACTTTATTGACACACACCGGACATTATGACCTCATTTTATTACCAAAAATTATAAAACAATACGAAGATATAAAAATTTATAGAAAGATAAGAAGTAAGTAAATTATTTTTATATAGGGAATCATAAACGTTTTCAAAATTTTCGTAATTCAGAAAAATGTTTCTTTGCCCAACAATATCGTAACAAAAAGTTTGTGAGACACATAGCTGAGAGGTTTTTAAAAATATTATTTGCGGTAGTACTGTAGCAACATAAGCAAGAAAATTATATTCACTTTTAAGCGAATTATTCGATTCCACTTCGATATGGGAAAAAATATCGTAGAATGGACGTAGATATTTGCCACCCAAAACTAATACCCGAAAATATCAAGCGGGCTTTGGGAAATATTTTTGAAATCATTTACCCTAACATCTGATGTTATTTGAAGGGTACAATTTTTTTCTGTTTATTCGTCTGTACGACTTATTTATAACCTAACTAATTTATATAATGATGTGGTCTCGCTTAGATTTATATTCGCTATGTATATATTTTTGGCCCATTATGTAAGCGATTGAGGGCAGGCCCTGTGCCCCTTGTTCGGCGAAAATGTATTAAGCTTGAGGGGACCCAAAAGGACTTGAGATAAGCTCTTTTATTTATGAGAAAGTGATTCCGAATCGACTTAAACTTGTTTGCCTGTTTGTCCGTCTAATCCTTTGGTATTTTTCTCTTCAAGCAGGCAAGTGATTGAGAACTGGTCCCATGGCTTTTTATATGCTCTAGCGCATGTGTTGCAAGGGTATATTAAGCTTGTACAGACTCAGAAGGAAGGTTCATCTTCTATTTGTGGGGAAGTGATTCTGAACCGAGCTAAACTTGTTTGTCTGTCTGTCCGCATAATAGTTGGGTATTCTTGTCTTTTTTTGATATATTTTGCTGACTTTTGATCCTCTAATGTTTGTTGGCGTGCATGCCGCCATAAAATTCCTGGCGAAGCGTCCAGTTTACGCTACGTTTGCTTGACTTTGCGGCATACATGCTTAACTGATCAAGTCCAACTCTTATTACCTAAAATCACCTGCTGAATCGATGTAAGCTTGTCTGTCCGTCTGCCCGGCATATTTTCTTTGCCATAATTTTTGTGATATTTTGATGAAAGTTGGAACTTTGGCATGTTTCGGCCCCAAAATAAACGCTATTGAAAATGGTTCCGATCGGAGCAGTCTTTCGATGACTTCTCATATAAAGCTTTATTTTTAAAAGTCGTTAAATGAATAAAGGTACAACGGAGTTGGCTATTTAACGGTGGGCCCTGACTCACTACAGTGTTTTAATTTTTTGTATTCAACTCTCAACGAGCTTTGTAGGCTTTTATGCACTTTTGTTAACAATCCGCTCAGCCTATCATGGTAATGGAAATTATGTGCTCATCTTAAGAATTAACTTTGAATTTATTATGAAAATATTTCATACTAGAGAAAATTATTGAAATAAGGCCGAAGCAATTTTCTAAAAGCCGTATGCAATAAGTTCTTTAAAATATTAATGTTTGTATCTTTGATGGCTTGTTTACTTGTTACTTTCAAATGATATTTTTATGCCTTTGGCTCCTCTTTGCTCTTATATTTTATTGTTTATTTTGTCACTAAGCCGAACTCGAAATAAATTGTGTATAATGAACGAGATTGTAATAAAGCTTTTTGATATACATATATATTTATATATACATACATATAGTAAATGGCACGCATACAAATTGAAAATACTCTCACGGATGTGTAGGTAATGAAGAGCTTCTTCGTATACATAAAGACAAAAAGAATTAAATCAAAGATTTATTTGCTTTTTCTTTTAGTTCAGTTCATTTTGTTGACATGATTCGTATATCATTTTAGAAAATGACGCAGAAACAGCTGTTTGTTGCTGTCTTTGTTTTATTATCAAAGCATTAAGAAAATCTTTGTAGCGACTAAACCGAAAGGTATATTAGATTTATTAAATGTTTTCGATGCATATATTCATGATTCCATATTGTACACATGTTTTTTCAATCAGCTTCAAGAGTGGAATCAATTGGATCTGCTAGTTAAAGTCTCTCTCTCTGTTTACGGCTTTATAACTTATTTCAAAAAAGCAAATTTAGTTGCATGGTCCTCATATCCAACGCCGACGGATCGAATGTATTATGTTTGTCCTTATTTGCTATGACTTAGTAATGTATCTCCGTTTGTCCGAACATTCACGAACGCAAGATCAGATTTAAACACAGGATTCTTTCATATATAGTTAAAAAAATTAGTTGGCCCCGTATTAATATAAAAACTGTCCTTAGTCAGCAACGATGTAGTTGAATGTGTGTATGATCGTTGAAACGAAATGATTCTAACTTCAATCGCTCTCTAAAAATAATCCAATCGATCACAATTAACCAATTATTGTGCAATTTGTGTGTATCTTATATCGGTATCGAAGTCCATATGTCCATTGTTCCATCCTATCTCTCCCTCCCCCCCTCTCTCTCTCGCTCTCTCTCTCTCTCTCTTTCTCTGAAGATCTGCACAAGATATTAATCTGAAGTATATCTCATGCACTGTGATCGTTCCACAAAAACGCTCGAGCAGTTAAAATTGTTTTATTCTAACTGCAACTAATAAGTGCTTGCGTTAATTTTAATCATGTTTTATTCGAAAATGGCATTTATTGAGAAAAATTGGTACAGTATACATTAATCAAAACGTTTTCCATTATTTTGCACAACATTTTACCATATTTTTGGCGATATCGTGTCGAAAGAACTTATATCGGTTAAATAGCGATCCAATCGTCGACTCATTTTCGAACTTCTTCAATTTTACGGAGCTGCGCGCATGACTGGGGCCATGCTGTATCGATCTGACTCGTGTTGCCACTTTTAAATCGTTGAAACCAAAACCGTCAATTGGGATATGATGGAGCAGCATCACCATAAGTTTTTGAACGTGTTCGGCAACAGATCTCTTCAAATAAACAACAAAAGTAATGAAGGTCGAAAATGCAATTGTGATCGCTCTATGCGATTAGCATCGGCATACCCTGAATATCTCAATAATATTAAATTAAAAACTTTTATTTTAGGTAGAGAAAAGTCAAAACCGTGAAATTTCAACGTTATGTGCACTGGCCGTTTCCATTGCTTTATCATTTCGACCTGTAGAAGTCACTGACTAAAATTAACGCAAGTACCTAATGTATTCAAGGGATATAGAACAAATCATCGTACAAAAAATTATGCCAGTTGGTCAGAATTACGACAATCGTTCGCAGTGTCTCTATGTGATATGAAGTAGCGAGCGTAAAATATTCGCCTTAACCAGTTAAATGTTTATGATGAAAGTTTAGGTAGTAATCTGCCCATCCGTCCATCCGTGCTTGTCAGGTTTCCTCTTAAAATTAAGTATGTGTTTTTACCAAAATAATAAATCTTAGGAAATATTTTTATCATTTTTAAATCGTTTCATTACTATCTAAATTCATGTTGCGCAATACTCTGTGATTGACGAGTCTACGTGTTATGATTAAAGAGGTTAAAACAGTTAATTCAATAATCGCTACTACTACTACTGTTATTATTTATATACAAAAACACATGATCACAATAGCAAATGTTTGTCTGATATTTTTTACATACCAAACGGTTTTTACATATCGAAACGGTCTCCCAACTCCCACGAAAGAAGTTTCATCTGTTTCACGAGTTCTTCTCATCTGTTTCTTATCACTCTTGTTAGATCAAATTCCCACATTCGGGCAAATGTATTCACGAGTTTGCCTAGAAGTTTTTTTGATAGCCTGTTATTGCGTCCTTGACTGATAATTTTCAGATTGAAAACTTTCTTTGAAATAAAGTCTCCTCTTTGAATTCCAAAATTATATATAAATTGGATTAAAGTTTCGCCATAACAATTAAAGCCATAGGCATAAATCAGGTGAAATATGTAGGTCTTCAATTTATTAAACTGGTCGTAGGGTGACGTCAAGTCATAGAAAAAATATTTGATATATATATATATATATACATATGCATATGTATAAAAATCTATATATAAGATCGATATATCCAACGGATAATTTAAAGAAATATTTATGATGAACCCAAGAATAATTGCGATTTTTGTATATTACCGAGACAGTCAGGTTGTTGTCAGGACGAACGTCTTACCTTTTTTGCTCACTAATAAGTAGATCATCACATTGTAAATATCTTCACAAGCTATTTGTGTCATGTTAATTTCTTTGTGACGTTAGTTACTTTAAATAAATGAAAACAATATGGGAGTGGGTCACGGCTTTACACCACTGCACGTTTATTCGTACAATGAATTTTCAAATTAAAGCTTTACAGGGGAGGTGTAGGAAAAATGTTCCTATCTAAACTGTCTTCAATAGCGTCCATCCTAGAGCCGAAATACTTTAGGGTACCAAATTTTATCCAAAGATCTCAAGAATTGCACCCTATAGATAGAATAATAAAATATAATATCGGCAGACGGACAAACGGACATACAAGGTTAAATCGAAAGCAATGGCGAATTACGCTCTGTAGATCGAATAATAAAATGTAAGACAGATCGACGGACAGACAAAGTTAAATCGAAAGTAATTCTGAATCGAACGGTATAACAAATGGTGTATCTATCTCAAGTCCTTCTGGGTGTTACATATGGTCGCACAAACGTTTGTACCATAAATGTTGTAGGGTATACTCGAATGCTTACAAAATAGGGTTTAATTGATTCAGTGTACAATTTTTGATTTTTGAGCAAAAATATTAATAGAAACCAGCTGATACCCTGGGCTCAACTCTCTAAAAAACTATTCGCAATAAAACTTAAATGTAAACTACAAGAATCTTGTTAACATGATGTGTCTAAGATTCTTTTTATATATTCTTCTTACATCTTTTGTGTCTTTTATTTGTCCACTAAAACGAACATAACTGTCTTTTGATTTTCTTGCTAATATGCTTAATATGCTACTACTATGCTATTACTTGTTTTGTAGGTGATCTTCCAAATCGTATCTACTTGTTCATATTTCGTTTATAGTCTTTTGTTCGCTTTTTATATCTATCCAGGAAGGACAGAGAGGTACGTTTGTTTTGTCAAATCGTTTGCAACAAAGCTTCGGAAACCTCATCAAGTACTTATATATTCTTGATCAGCGTCAAATTCTGAATCGATTTAAGCAGGATCGTCTGTCCTTTTGCTTGTCTGTCCGTCGTTGCTATGGCAGTTGTAAACATTCTTGGATCGCAAAAATTAAGCTAACAGCTTCGAATTTGGCAGAAATATTGGAAGTTCTTACAAGCAAGTTGGTACCGAAAATGAGCCAAATCCGTCGAAGGACACGCCCACAGTGCAACGTAAACTGAGAACACTTCGGTTTCTTAAGAGGAATAAAAAATTGGTTTTTTGTTCATTTCTCATAAACAATAGCAGATAAATCTACAAAAATTTGAACAAATATTCTATGGGCGGTTCTGCAATACCTGTATAGAAATGGTAAAAATTGACCACGCCTACTCAATATTATAGCGTATTAAAATTTAATTTTTTTTTTCAATACTTTTATAACGTGAACAAACAAGCTTCAAAGACTGTGTAAAGTATATAACCAGTTGACCAGTTTCAAAGTCGGAATGTATGTCCGTCTATTTGTCTGCCCAACTATATAGTATCTGTGGTAAACATTCTCCCGTTCGCAAAGAAAACGATATCGCTTACAAATCCGCAAAAGAATTTGAATACGACCCAAAGAGATTAAAGAACACGCCTACAATCAAAACTGAGGACACCTTTACTTTTTGTATCTTTTGCTCGTTGCACATAAACTACAACAGATAAACGACATAAATTTTCGCAAAATTATTCTACAAAAATAGGAAAAAATCATCTAAGCCCACCCAATATTATTACCATATTTTTCTTTTTTATTACTTTCCTCTCAACCTTTCATAGGATCATGGTGATGGGGGTATAAACAATTCGGTCGCAACCGTATATAATTTTCTTACTTGTTTTTACGTTGAGTTGGTGGTTTTACATGTTGTGTTGTGTTGTGTTGTTGTTCATATAAATGATGTGTTTGTGTCCATAAAGGTTGTTTTCTCGGTTGAAAATTTATATAAATTACGATGCTATGCTTTTAAAGACAACTTGCTTAGCGCAGCAAAGAACAATTCAATATTTTCTAGTTGAATTTAAGAAAATTCATGGATAAATGTTTATTTTAGTGTGAAAGTCAAAACAAATATTTCATTGATAATGACATTTTTTTTTATTTATTTATTTTTTTAAAATTTATTTATTGTAACAAGCTTGCTTATATTGGCCTATATAAATAAATAAAAAAAAAAGAAAAATAATCTTTTCAAATTAGTATCAAAGATCATTGCAGATTCAACTAAACTAGCTTTAGGTTTAACTTTTTAACTACAATTATAAAGCAATAGATAGATAATCGTCGATGGAACTAAGTTATGAGAATGAATCTGCACGAATAAATCGCTTTATCTAATAAAAGTAAAAATTTTACTAAAAATAAAATTAGTAAAAAAAATTCTTCAAAAAATATGTAAATATTAACATTATAACAAAAATAACAAACAAAGTTCTTTTGTCTTCTCGCAAAATTGTATCGCGATACTAGCAGATAATGAAACAGATTTAATTTAGTGTAACACTAATGTGGAAGCCATATTTGTTTTTTTACCATTTCGTTTCTTCTCCAAATATACATAAAAATATGATTTTCGCTTATGAAGTGTGTGTGCGTGTTTGTGACAGCACAGCTGTGTATTGTTTGTGTTTGTTTAGCGGTTTCACTTGTTCATAACGTTCCCGTTGTTCATGGTCAGTCGTCAGCTTTACTTTACTTGAATACATAAAAATTTTTATTTTACTTGAATACAGTTTAGTTTCTGTTTGACAATTGAGGAGAATACATTTTTTTATGTTACATATTAATACGGAGAAGTGAAATACAACAAACATATATCTACATATAATAAATATATATATATATATATATGTATATATATATATATATATTTATATATATATGTGTATATATATATACATATATATATTTAGTATTATACATATAAAGTGAAAAAAAAAGTTTCTTCTCTTTTATTTATTTATTTTTTGGTGTATTTATTGTACAGTTAATGTGAAAATGTATTAGAAACAATCAAATTTGCACTATAATGCAATTTTTTTGAAATTAATTTAAACATCAATGCAATTAATTAATAAATTCCCCCCTAAACCATTGCCTGTCAAACAAACACACAAACAAATGTTTAATTGAGCCCAGAGGAAAGAAAAAATCGATTTTTGCCTATTTTAAGTGGAAAATACAGATAACAGACAGTCATGATGAATATTTGAAGCAAATTTTTTATTAAAAAAAAAAAATTTTGTTTCAAAGAAGTCTCCAATTATTAATACAAAATTTGAAGGAAGGAAGCGAAGGGCTAATAAAAGGATTTAATAAAAAAAAGTAAAAGAAAGTGAGAACTGGAGTAAACTCGTTGCATTTTTTGTAACATTTGTGATAATTAATAATAATAATAATAATAATAATAATAATAATAATAATAATAATAAATTTTTAATATTAACATTTTAAGTACAAATTAGTTAATGAGCATAAAGACACCAACACCAATAAAATAACATTTAAGAGTTTTACTTAACATTTCCAAGTCAATGGCACTTTTTTAATATCAATCATTTTTAAGAACATTTAGTTTCTTATACAAAAACAAAGTGCAATAAAAAACAGTGTTTACATTCCCTGCGTATTAAAGAAAAAAAAAACAAAAGACAACAATGGCTGACGAAATGTAAGTTTTTATTTAAAGTATGCAAGTTTTCTGTGCTTAAAATAGAAAAAAATAATTTTTTTTTTTAAATTGATTACTAAACAAAGAGAAATTGCCTGCTACTAATGTGTATAAGTGTTTATTATCGATATAATACAGAAGAGGGCTTAGTTAGTGTCTAGTGTTCATATATTTTATCTGAAAAGTTAGTTAAAAGAAATTTTTTACCACTAAATTGAATGGGGGAAGGAAGTGTCTTTAGGTCCAATAAAAATGAATTTAAAAATTGCTGTAACTTTATGTATACCTGCATATATATATGTACATATATATGTATATATAACTTACGATTATATGCAAATATATGCATTTTGGTCGTTACGAATGCATGTACATAAATTAAAAATCTGTAACTAACTAACTAACATTGCAACATTTTGTTTGTTTCATTTGTTTCACATATTTCCACCTCGTTCCATACACTTTACAGTGTATTTTTCATATTCTCGCATCATAACATAATCCCGTATTTTACAGCGTACATGAGTCTGTAGTCGTCGTCGTTGATTTCTTTTTTGTTTCTTTGTTTTTATTTCACGTAATTTTTTTAAAGTTGCATCAGACAAATTTTTTTAATTTCAATTCAATTCTTTTATAAAAACTAAGATCTCTTAGAAACAATGAAATCTTTGCAATAAAAGCAAATAAATCTTAAATATTTTTTTTTTGTAAATTGTTTGATCGAAAAGCTTATAGAAACTCGTTTACATAAATAAAAATTATCTACGCCTCTGGGAAAATCTTAACTATAGACCATCTTTGATGCGTTTTATTATAATAATTTCAACATATCTATATATCTCAACCAAATTTTCATTAATATTGACTTTAGATTTTAAAGAACTTGAGAGGAAGTACGAAATGTTTGAAATTAAGTCTGAAGCTTATATGTATGTATGTATTGTTTAGATCATTTTTTTTAACAGCTGACATGTTTGTAGATCCTTAAATAACTTGTCAACAGCTGACATGCTGTATATATGTAGCAGCGTATTTGTCTCACAGATGTTCAATAATGAAATATGAAACCTTCGCCTTTTATGCATAGCCTTATGCTTAGGTGATGGGCATGTTCGTTTTGTCAAGATGTTTGCAACGCCGAGAAAGAAGCATTAGACACTCCACAAAGCATATCTATTCTTAATCAGCTTCAAATTGTAAATCAATTTAAGCATGTTAGTCTGTCCGTCTTTGCGCCCATCCATCTGTTATAAGCATTCTCCGCGCCGTAAGGAGCTACCACATCAAATTTAGCAGAAACATCGGAAGTTCCTACATGCAGTTTGAAGTTGAAAATGAAGTAAATCGGTCGAAGGACAGGTCTACAGTACCACGTAAACTGAGAACGCCTTTGCTTCAACAGGGATAAAAAATCGGGTTTTTCCTCATTATTCATAAACTGTAGCAGATAAATCTACAAAAATTTGAATACGTATTCTATGGGCGATACCGCAGCTTCCGTACAAAAATGGACCACGCCTACCCAATATTACGGTGTACTTAAATTTAAATTGCTTTTCGATACCTTTATAAAGGTCTACAAAGCTTTAAAAAACTATATAAAGTATATAAATTCTTGGCCAGTTTCAAATTGTGGATGGACATAAACATGTCTGCCTGTTCGCCTGTCCGTCTGTCAGTTTGCGCAACTGTATTTGCGGCAAACATTCTTCCGTTAGCACAAATTTGTAAAAGAATTTAAAAGTGCCGTAAGCTTTTTCAAGGACACGCCGGCAATGCCCATACGTTAATGCCACAAAAGATTTCATTTCGAAAATAGAAAGAATCTGTCGCGCCCACTCCATGCTATAATGGGACTGAAAATTTAGTTCTTTTACTTTTTTTTGTCTTTTTTAGGATAACGGTGATGGGCATAAAAGATTCGGTTACAACCGAATATAATTTCTTACTTATTAGATATTGAAATAGTGTTTGTGTTTCTTGGAATATTCTCCTTTTTTCATGGAACTTGCTTTTGTTAATATATTCATGCTTCTCAAATGTCTGCCACTTTTTTTTTTTTTTTGCATTTTAGTGTTTATTTTAACTCCAAGCTCATATGATTCTTTCGTCCGCTGATAACACACAATTAACTATCGCCTGTCCGATTTTGTAAATCATTAAAGTTCCTTATCTGTCTGGCTTTTTGCTGAGATTTGAAAAAAAAATTTTTTTTTTTTATTTAGATCAATTTTCACTAAATAAATGAAAAATAAGAAAGCCATCTATTTGTCATCTTCTTCACAATTGCTTGATTTGTGGACTTCAACGAAAACTATCTAAGCTTTCTATTTCAATATTTGTTTTGATGAAGAAGCGGGAAATGACCCAGAAAATTAAGTGGGTTGCAGTTACTCATGTTGTTATCTGTCTCCCGGTAATACATGTGAGCTGGTGGTGAATCGTGACCTTTTTTGAGCTAGACGTTCAGATGATGTTGTTATCAGTTTGTAGGTAGTTTGCGAATAAAATCTACTTTGTTCATTGCTGGGGGTAGTAGCTTCTATTCATTGTCACGGGCCATTCGAGACCATTTCGTGGGGCCTGCAGTTCGCTTTGGTATATAATTGTAGAACATTCTAGACTAATATTTGCTATATTGTATCACTAATTGTGATCATAGTTTTCATAGGTTGTAGATCAGCTGGCCTCTCAAGACCATAACGTTGCATTGTTACGATGTCATTTGTCATTATAGGACGTTTTAGATCAATTTCGGCCGTTGGCCGTAGTAGTAGTACTGTTAGCTGTGTCGACTTCTTTAGCTATGCCAGGGTATGTGTGGTATGATATTCGGTTGTACTGAAACGACTTGACAAAATGATTAAAATATTTCCCAAGATTCATTATTATGACAAATACAAATTCTTAATGATAAAAAATTTGATGAGGAAATTCGACAAGGACGGACAGACTGACGTATTTGAGGTGAATGACAAATATATTTTCTAAAAATTTTTTTTTTTTTTTGACAATCCCACGGTGATGGTTGGAAAGAAGAGCGAAAAGAGACAGAAATAGTGAAGTAGTGATGACCATAGCCTAGTGGCACCTAGTGGATAAAGACGTAAAACTTACCAATTGGGCACTCACTGTAGCTACGATCGAAGTAAATTTTATCGTACTGAGATTTAAACCAACGACCGCTAACTTGGTAGTCACGATTCTTACCCACTCGGCTACTCATGTTGACTAAAACACAGGAGGATGTCCGACAAGGACGGATGGACGAATCTGGTTAACTGGCTAAAGTTACTTATTAGCCGTGGAGGAGATTATGGTTGGGTTGGGGGGGGGGGGGGGTTCCAATTTAAGTGAACGCTGGCGTACACAAGCTTGTTTGAAATCAGTTCGGAATACTACGTTAATCACATAAACAGACTACTTCCAGGTGTTACAAACGAACCTACAAAATATAGTAAGCCGTATACTTAAAAGTGATGCCAAGGGGACATATTGTGGAGTTCCGTACTATGCCTTCCACCAAAAAAAAGAACAAAAAAAAAAACATTGTTATAAGAAGTGTTCATAGAGCGCAACTCCTTATAAATATAAGATGAAATTGTTTATTACTTGTTTCCACTCGTGACTGACTGCAGGTAGAATGCAAGTCATGCATGTCATATTTAAAAATTGATAAGCTTTTGTTTTTTTCTTTTCTTTTTTTTTTTTTTTTTTATTAAAGAAAAACATTCGAAATAATATATGGTACGTACTGGGGGCGCACTAAAAATAGAAAACGTTTATGAAATTTTGTTGCTTTTTTATATTTTGTTGAAAACAACACAACAAAATAAATAATATTGTAAATTATTTGAAAGTGTCAGTGAACTATATAGGATTTGTTTTTATCTCAATAGCACCTCCTTCGTAGACTTGTTAGTTGTTGAGGTGTTGTTGTGTTCTCTACTATTTCTCAACTTATGAAAGAGAAAATTTCATAGAAAAATTTTCAATTAAAAATAATTTCAATTTCATTTCATTTTCATTTCTTTACATTTTTTCAATGAATTGAATGAATGAATGAATGAATGAATGAAAATAATTTGCTTAAGAAAGAAAATCAATTTGAGGAAATAATTTGAAATATAAATAAGTGATCATGTGTTGGGGAGAGAGAGAGAGAGAGGGATATGAAAATCAAGGTGAAAGTTTTCTTTATTTATTGATAGTAAGTAACGAGTAAAGGATTTATACAAAATTTAATAGATAAGATTATGAAAAGTTTCTCGAGATAGAGGGGAAAGTCCAACTGAATGTGTATTGCACCAGTTTTTTGGATCACTTGAGATAATAATAATGAATGATGAGAGATTTCGCCCTTAATGATGAGGGAGATTATCACTTTATCGCTGCCTAAAAAGTGCCCTCTTTTTGCAAGTAAAACGAAAATATTTTGCTTCTCTCAAAACCTGCTTTTCAAGACCTAATTAACTTTGTCTTGTGTTTCGATTATTAAATTAATTTTCGTTACACGTGATAGAACGAATTCATTTCAGTTCATGCGTTCAATTGTTGATCGTGTAATTTATTGCTTTGTGTTATTGAATTTTTTATTCGGCTATAATTAAGTGTTTTATTTCAATCATTACAAGAAGAAGAAGTATATTTAGTTTGTTCCAAATGCTTGTAAAAAAATATAATTCCTTTTGATTTTCATGCTTAAAAAGGAATCCATTTAACCAGTTCCCTGTGTATGTCGAGTATATACGTCCATCCGTCCTTTTCAGATTTTCTCATAAAATGCTATCATAATCAATGTGTACTTGTTAATAATAATATTATGCATATGAGTAGCCGAGTAGGTAAGAAACGCGTATTCGCTGGTTTAAATCTCAGTGCGGTAGGGCTTACTTTGGTTGGTCGTAGCTAAAAGTTTATCATTATTAATGTGTGTTTGCCTTTATAATATATTTTAGAAAATATTTGCGCCATTTTGTCAGCCCGAGTCTACTCGTTGCCGAAGAGGTCGACGCAGTTAACTGGTTAAAAAGGCCTTTTTTGATGCAATTTTTGATCGTAAGATTTTTGAATTTTAGATGCTGAATAACAACTGCGGTTGCTTAGATCAAACTGTTTTATTTTTCCCAATTTTTTTAACACAAAAGCAACTAAAAACTTAGTCAAGCAAGACCGACCATATGCCACCCTGGACGTATTCACATAACAACTTTTCAAAATAAGACCTTATATAGGAAGTAGTCGAAAAAATGGTTCGATCCGAAACATCCTCTCACGTCCTTGGGTCAAAACACATTAGTGTAGCACGTTTCATTAAAGTATCTTAAAAATTGCGCCATGTAGGTCAGAGGACGGACAAACAAGCTGAGATTGATTCAGAAAGTAATTCGGAAAGAGTTTAGTTCGATTGAGAAAGTGCCTCTGAAAGTGATTAGATCGACTCAGAAAGGTTGAATAACAAAATGTAAGACTTTCCGCCCATCCATTAGATACGAAACGTTTTCAAGATCGCTCGTTCTTGGTTTAAAACATATTAGAATAGCAAGTTTCATCAAAGTATCTTCAAAATTGCGCCATGTTGGTAGAACACAAGAAAACGAGACGGATAGACAAGCTGAGATCAATTCAGAAAGTAATTCGGAAAGAGTTTAGTTCGATTGAGAAAGTGCCTCTGAAAGTGATTAGATCGACTGAGAAAGATCGAATAACAAAATATAAGACGGACGGACAAGATTAAATCGAAAGTTATTCTGAATCGATGGGTGCAAAAAAGAGTGGGTCCACTTTAAGTGCTTCTGGGTGTTACATACATCCGCACAAGCTTAATTTACCCCTGTATTGCAAGGGCTGTAGGAGTTCATAAAAAATAAATAATGCTTGGAAACATTTTGAGAAATTTTAATTTTTCATTTATTCATTCATAAATTTTCAAAAGGCAAAAAATTCACTACTGCTCGTAGTATTCTCCGTTCGTAATCACTTGCGTCGTCTGAAGATAAGATGAGAAGATGTTGGCATACTTTTTGTTACTACGTAGTCGGTTATAAGTTTTTGCAACGAAAATCGTCCGATCAGTTGCTTATCGCTACAGTTATGCATACATGATCAGATCTCTTTTTGCATTTACAAACTTCTTTGAGAATTGTTATCCATAACCACCATGTCATAGAGTCGGATTCTTGCTTTTGATTTGCCTTTTCCCTGCCTTTTTGATCTGTTAAGTTATTGATAATTTCACTATCGGTTACGATTTCGTCCTTAACGAGATCAATACGATTATTTTCGCTTACAGTTCAAAACCTATTTTAGCCATGTTTTTTAAGCTAACATTATATGCATATGTTATCCGAATTGGCGACTACGGTTCCATTGTGTTGGATATTGTATGCCAACAATAATAAAAAAAAAGGAGTTTGGAATTTATAAAAAATGTTGATCTAAAATTTTTTGCACAACTTTAAAAGGGTCGCGGAAACGCTCGTACGCCAAATGATCTCCAATCCACACATGCACTCGCCATAGCCAATAAAGTGTAATCTTTGTACTCGGCGTTTTATTTTCTCACAAAGTATGTATATTTCGATTACCATCAAATTCTGAATTGATTTAAGCATGTCCCTCGGTCCGTCTGCGTAATGTCTCTTATGAACAACATTCACCTGTCCGTAAACAAGAAGCTATCGACATCAAGTTTGGCAGAAATATTGGAAGTTCTTGTCGTTAATGGTTAGTATTGGAAATGAGCCAAATGAGCCCACAGCACGGAGCGATTATCAAGTGACATCAGTTAATATAAAAACAAATTTGCGATAAAAATCGACAGAAAATAGTATAGAGAAGTGTTACCGACTGACCACTCACTAAAGATATAGCTAAAGACAGTGTTGACCGGACTTGAGTTGTGACCCCAGGACACTAACTTGATAGTCGCAGCTCTAACCTTCTTCGCTACTCAGGCGGAATGGGTCTTCGTTCGAGAACAAAGTCTGGTTGTCAGTTGTTTTGTGATGGTTATAAGTCCAGCGTAGCGACAACATATGTGCATTTTCCCCTTTGCCACATGAGAGCTCTTCTAAAAGTATAGCTTTATGGGGCAGCAAAGTCAACTGTTTTGATGGACTTCATAAAGAACAAGACAATCTATTTTATCATATCTTGGTCACGATAGGAGGTTCACATGAAAAGTGACTAGCTTTATAAAGTAATGAAGTGCATGATCAAAACAAGTGAGGTATTATATTGACTAGTGTAGGGATATTTAATGGTTGTATTTGCTCGACTACACTTGTTTCCATGCACAGATTAGTAGATAAGAATCGCAATTACCAAGTCAGTGCTTAGCGGATTTAAATATCATTGCGATAGAGAGCACTTGGTGGCAGCTATAGTGAGTGCTTAGTCGGCGAAGGCATAATACTAACCGATTATAGGCATACATCCTGTAGACTGCGCGCCCTTGCAATGTTTTGCTACATTTCTTTCTATCCCTCATAGCGTTACACATGTAGTGAACATACTCCTGTATACCTATATATATATATATGTACTCGCACATGAATGTATATATATATATATATATATACATATATGTATATAGAAGAAACTATATATAAGTATATGTGTATATATATGTGTATGCATATACTTACACATATATATATGTATGTGTATGTAGAATGTATACATGTGTGTATACAGAAGAATTGCATTTACATATATATATGCATATGGATATATATATGTAATATATATAGGTATGTACAGATATATGTATGAATTTATGAACACATATATAAATATGTATAGATATACATGTATATACACATAGAAAAAATATTAATATATATCCCTTAACCACCATCTTTACTCCACAAACACTTCACGGACGACTACACTACTTGGAATATACGTTCAAAAACCCCAATGGTGATTAGGGAACGGACGGAACTTACTTACCACGGGCACGGGCTGATTTTATGCCTAGGGACACCCTTACCTATAATCCCCTTGAGCCAATGATGGCATGGGATACCACGGTGTATATATATATATATATATATAAGTAGGTTTCTGTGTGTGCATATATATATATATATATATAAAGGTGATTGGAAATTCTTGTGGGTATCAAACTCCACTCCCTCGCAACTAAAGTATTAATTAATTTTTAAAATGCAATTAATATTTAAAACAACTTTTGCAACATTACGTAGATCACGTATTTTTACCCATTTATGTATATATATATATATATATGTATATATATATGTTATGAATTTTTATATATAGTCATTATTATATATTTTAAAAAATTAATTTTGAAAATTTTTCAACTTTCACAGATTAGGTATTACAAAGAGAATCTATAAATGAATTTAAAAACAGTTTATTGCACGAAGGTAAACACAGACAGACATTAGTCGAAAGATAAGAGCGCAAGTGTTTATTATCGTAAATAGCTGAGAGAGAGCTCACATAATAAACCATAATTTGTGCTTTTTTGTTGTTCTTCTTCCCAAAAAGAAGTCATTAACTGACGGGAACTGAGAAGAAGGGTGTCTTCTCCTCTGGCGGCATATAAAGTTGATTGCATTTGTGTTTGTTTTATTGTTTGCAAATTGTTTTTTCTGTTAAGGCACCAGACACCAGATACCAGGCGTTCGCCTCAAAAGTAATCAAAACAGAAAAAGAATTGTACTAAGGTTGCTGAGAATTGTTTTTTTTATATATTGTATATATATATATATATATGTATATATATGTACATATATATATTCATAGAGACAATATTCTGAAATTTTGTTCAAAGAATTTGTCGTCTTATCAACCGGTGTGTACAAAACAAGTAGCAAACAATTCAAAGTTAATCAATTTTAAAAAAACTGAAACTAAACGGCCTAGAAAACTTGTATCGAAAATTCCTAAAGTTTCGAAAGATATTTTCGAATTTTCGGAACATACATACACATACAAACACATATTATACACTATATATATCATATATATATATATATAACGATAGGTACTAGGCCAGCCCTCACAATGTCTGTCCCTGTACGCTACTCTGCTGCCACCAATTACGCCGCCGCTGATAGTGGTTTTTCAAATACGCTAAACGGCCGAGAGGAAGAGCAATACCACCAGCCGCAATATCATTGCATTCCGCAAGAGCAAGTATATAGCGGCGATTTGTATAACCATTGTAGCCAGATCAGTCGGAATTGCAATTTTAGCAGCGTTTTGGAGGAGCAGCAGCAGTTGATGCAGCAGAGGTCATCGATGGCGTTGTCGGTTAAGCCGGAAAACCTAATAGAAGTGGATATCTCAACACCTGCCCGTCTGCAAATCAATGCAATGGATCAAGAGCAGGCAACAACTTCGGCCAAAGCTCGTGAAATGTTATTGAATGCTCAAATGATGCAACAACAAGAAACGCAGATAAACGACACCACCGTTGCTGTTATAGCGGCAGCAACAATAGATTCTACAATTATTGAGGTTAATGGCGGTAGCCATACAACACAAGAGATGCAAGCTGAGTGGATAAAGATGTCTGACGAGGGCCGGAATGGAATACCGGGTGCTGCTGGTTTGGACTATCAGAAGTATAAACTGGAACAGGAGCAACAAAAAATCCCTAACAACAATCATATGGACCAAGCCATGGAGCCTTCGTTAACGGACAATGAAAAAGAAAATCTGAATTCTAATAATAATAATAATAACAACAATAATAATAATACTAACAACAACAACAACAACAACAGCAACAATAATAATAATAACAATAACGGGAATGCGGAAGATGAACTTCTGAAAATGTCAACCGAGGAACTTTATAATACGCTCAAGGAATATGATGCTCTACAGGATAAATATCATACAGTTTTATTGCTGCCCAAGGAATCAAAGGTAAAATTCTAGCAAAAGAATTTAAATTAGCTTTTATTTCACAAATGTTTAAAATTAAATTTTGTTTTTGTTTCTTTTTTTCTTTTTTGACGGCTATAGCGTGAAGTTACGGCCGGTGGTCGAGATGGATCGGCTTATGTTTTACGTTGCCTTAAAATCTGGTATGAGTTACCCTCCGACGTTCTGTTTTCGGCCATGAGTTTAGTTGATCGTTTCTTGGATCGTATGGCTGTTAAGCCTAAGCATATGGCTTGCATGAGCGTAGCCAGTTTCCATTTGGCCATTAAACAATTAAACCTGAAGCTAATACCCGCCGAAGATTTGGTTACAATATCTCAAGTGAGTCGAAATTTGCATTTAAAAATGTTATTATTCGCTTATGTTATTTGTTGTTGGTCATTATTTTTGTGTTATTTAGTGTGGTTGTACCGCTGGCGATTTGGAACGCATGGCCGGTGTAATTGCTAGCAAATTGGGAGTACAAATGGGTCATGTACCTATTACTTCGGTCAGCTATTTGCGCATTTATTATGCTCTCTTCCATCATTTAGCCAAAGAAATTGGCGGTCAGTTCTACGAGTTCTATCAACAGCTAATAAAACTCGAAGAATTGGAAAATCGTTTGGAGATACTATTGTGTGATGTTAAGACCACAGTCATAACACCGTCCACATTAGCTTTAGTGTTAATTTGCCTTCATTTGGATTTTCACATCAAAGAGTCGTATACTCGCGGCAGTCCCGAACTAAAGCATGTCTTTGACTACATACTGTTTCTGCAACAGTACATGGGTGTAAGTTAACTTTGTCATTGTGACAAAAAGAAAAACTATAGCTACACTATATTAGGTGTTTGTAAAAACTTTGATCACCGACTTCTACAGGTATAAACGATAAAGAAATGGGAAATGCCAGAGTACATAACGGTTGAATTCGATAGTTTCGATCTTCCCCTACATACAATAACAGGTCTACATTTAATATTATCAATTCATTCAGCATACGCCTCCGCTAATCATGGAGAGCTCGAAATTCTTCTTCCAAACTCAATTTTATTGTTGTTTATTTTTTGTTGAAATCTACTGCCGAAGCTCCCCGAACGCGTTCAGAGGCAGATGATGTTGCCCCATCATATCCCAGTTGTCGGCTTTAGTTTCAACGCCATTTCTTGACCATTTCTTGCAAGAGTCGTCCAGGATACACCGTTGCAGGTTGAATGGGAAGCTGTGCCACACCCACATACTCAGCGTTCTCCCCAGACTTGGCGTCTCCTCATTACCACTTGTTCAGATCGATGCAGCATGGCTTGGCTGGCAGGCGCGTGCGCAAAGTTGAAGAAGTGCGAAAATAGATTGGTGGATGGAGCGCTGTCAACCAATCAATATACGTTCTTACGACATCATATCGTCGCGTTGTAAAAAATATTGTCAATTGTAGAAAGTGACGGAACCTATTTTGATGAATACCAATGTAACAATTTTCTACGATAACTGCCTTGAAAAAGTGATCACAATTTTTGCAAATACCTAATCTATGTTTTGCTTCGTATATTTTATCCACATAAGTTTAATTTATGAAATTTCAGATCCCGGATCGTGTTTTCACTTGTGGTTTTAGTATTGTCTCGGGCATTCTATCTCATTACAATGGTCAAAACAAGCAGCCATATAAGCAACGTTTAGTCTGGAAGCTTTCCAGCCGTACTCTACGGGTTTTGCGTCCCACTAATCGCTTCACCTCCGACCTGCCCACCATACAGGAAGGCATTTCTAATGCAATTGATGAAAGCTGCCGATCGCGGTAAGTTTTCTTTTCTCTCGTACTGCGTGTCATTTGCATTTTATTTATTTAAGCTAATGTGTTATGAAGACCGTATATTACGTATACTTAGGTCTGCGTTTATATGTCTAAAGACATTTGCTTTAATTCATTTCTCGTGACAAATTTAATACATTGTTTTTCTATTGTTTAAAGCTAATAAAAAAATTTTTATTGGCTTTGCTTCTATTTTTTTTACTTTATGAAGCGATCACGTGATCTAAAATTTATGGCGTTTCGTTTAACGCACACAAAGCCAAGAGAGTGAAAGAAATTGTAAATATATCCGCATTGACAAGAAAACGACATATGTGTTAATCTAAAAATCGAAATAGAATTTCTTCGCACTCATTGACGGCTTATATAGATGCAAATAACTTCCAATATGCTATCTTCCAAAAGGTCAATTAAAACGCATTAGGATGCGTTCACGTAGACCAGCAAATTTTGTGTACTGTCGTAGCAAGTGATTGCACAAGTTATATGTAACACATGGCTCCGTCTCCTGAAACGTACATGATAGCATAACATAGCCTTCCATCTTGTTCCACAGTTTATATATACAAATCTTAAAAGTAGTCTTTCATTGATTTTCGACTTCAAAAAAAAAAATCTAAAAGCTAATTGAACTGGCCGTCGAAGTAGTCCCCTTCCAAAACTAAAGCCGTTGAGCTTAAAGCGATTCCCTTTTTTTCAACAGACCTTCGCTACAAACAAACCTATAAAAACATTGTTCTTTAGACGAGTAGGACTACGAAACACCCTACAGCACAGCGTCCAACACTGTTCTTATTTCTGTGATAATGTATTAAAAACTAGATCTTGTTCGTCTCAAAGGCCTTCAGGGGAGCAAACTTGAAACGTGACCGCAATTTAGATAGTTGGATTTTGTTGACAAATTATCAAGCTTTATAAATTTTTGTCGTAAAGTACTAATAATTAAACTCTGCTGCTATGCCTTACCTTTCATCAAAACCTTTATATGTGGGGTGGTGTGCAAAAGTTAACCAACCGGATCCAAGCTTTGTACAGTTAATTTTCATGTCAAGTTGCTATCACGAACTAATTTTTACTTTGTAATATCAAAAATTGCACTTTTACCCTGTAATAATAATCCTTATATGAGCTGGGTTTCAAAAAATCGACGTACTTGGTCCAAACTTTGTATAGTAAAGTTAGGCTATAGAAAGCGTACTTTTTAAAAAAAACTGTTTTGTAGAAGGGGTTCGAAGAACTAACAACTCAATGGTTTTGTGGGTTCAAATCTCAAGTGCGGTAGTTTTCCGGAAAATCGACAACCTAGTGCTAGTACTTTAAGACTCTAGCCTTAGGACTTATATCTTTGGTAAAATATAATAACTCTTTTGCTCGTTGTAGGCACTATTGTACGGAAAACGCGTTCAAACAACTGCTTCATCTGCACACATTTCGTGAGTCCCTTCGTCCCTTTCTCTACCGATCTTTGTTGAGAAAAATTACAAATTCTGTCAAAGAAACCATTACACGAGGGGAGATTGTAAAAAAAATCCGAAGTAATCCATTTTCAATAGGGTTTGCCGCAGAGTCAAAACAGGCCAGTCCACCAAATCTCGTCAAAATACTTTAAAACTTGCCATCCATAACTTGGACACAAAACGTATGGACGGAGATTAGACGGACAGACGAATTTAAATGAATTCAGCAAATGATGCTGGACCATTATAGGATGGGCGGGTCTCTTTTAATCCTTTCTTGATGTTACATGCAGTTGCACAAAATTAATATGCACTCAGAGTATATTGAGAGAGTTTACTCTCTCTGTATGAAACGGCTAAGCACTGATTTCGAAACTAATCTATATTCCGTTTAAAAATGATATTCTTTTTTCTCTGATTTATTTTTTTCAGAACCGAAAGTATTAGTTCCGAGGAGGAGGAAGACTGGCCAACTTCACCTATAATTCCAATATTCGAATAGTGTTAGTACGAGTTTTGTCTGTAGGAAATCTTAACACGGACTCATTCTTAATATGTGTGTGTTTCTTGTTAATATCTTCGTATGGAATGAATTGTAGAACAAAAAAGAGATAAACAAAAAAAAAAAAAAACAAAGAAAAGCGAATGGTCGGAATAAGAAAAACACAATTAATAGTAAATGCATTTAAAAAATAAATCCATTATACGACACGGGCGATGAATTAATAAGAAATTTTCGAAAACATATCCTGCAGCAGATTTAATCCAAATGGTATCCACTCGTATTATAGAAAAGGACAAAATCAAAATCAAGAGAAATGTATGTGAACATATATATATATATATATATATATATATGTATATGTATATATATATATATATGTATATGTATATATATATATATACATATATGTATATATATATATATCTATAATGCTCAGAGAGAAAAAAAGAGGTAGCGAGAAAGAGAATGCATCATAATTTACTTTAACTGATTTGATATATTTTTTTTATCGAACCCCCTCCCCCCTCCCCACCCGCGCAACAAGAAATGTAAGAAAAGTGGGAAAGAGCGGCAATACAATATGTAAAGCATATTTAAAAATTTTGGAGTTAATGTAAGGAACGAAAAGTCTTCTCCCTCTCTCACTCTCTCTCTTTCTATCTTGCTTCCATTTTTATTTAATGGAAAAATTACTGAGTTTTTCGAAAAATTTGGAAAAGAGAGGAGGAAGGGAGGACAACTTGGAATTTCTTGAGAAAGAAAAAGAACAGAAACCAATTGCGGACCATCATTGCCAGGATTGATGTCGTTCCGGACGTTTGAAATTGTTTATAATTGATAACAATTAAACATAATTACAACAGCTCAGCGTAGTTTGACGAGAAGGACATGTAAATTTTCTTTTATCAAATTGCGCTATAATTTACATGGGCTGAGCGTTACGTTATGTGTCTGAGGCTGAGGAGAAGAGTTATGTCATCATCCAATAACCAAAACACATTTCTTTGGGTTCGCTCAACACATCAAAAAAAAAGAAACAAAAACAAAAAAACAAATTTTAATTACAATTAAGTAAAAAATAAAATAAAACCCTAAAAGAAAAAAAAAATTAAATTATATAAAAAGAAACAAAAAATTTATAAAAACAAAAAAGTTAAAAAAATTAATACATTTAAAAATTCAAATGAAAAAAAAAAAAAAACAAAATTATATTTACTGCATATTTCCATGTTTTTTTTTTTTTATTTGTTGATCTTATTATATTTTTCGGTCTTTTTTTTTTGTCTCAATTGTATAAGAAATAACAGTAAAGAAATTCAAATAATTAGAAATTAAAGAAAAAGCAAATAGTCAAAAATATACTTTTTTCTATTCAAAAAAAAAAAAAAAAAAAAAAAAAAAAAAAATACATATCTTAAATAAAAAATTGATCCCCAAAATAATCTAAGACTTTATCAAACTTTCAAATACAATCCAATTGAAACCGTAACTGATTGAAATGATTTTTATTTTTCTTTACAAGAAATAATACAAAACAAATAAATACACTATAGTGGGCCACGGCCCGCTATTAAATACCCTACGTCACCCTATGTTTATTCATACAGCTCAGTAGCGTTCGTCCTTGGTGTAAAACAAGTCAGTGTACCGAAGTGCATCGAAATATTTGAAAAATTACAGTCTGCTGACAAGATGGATGGACGGATGTACAGACAAGCCTAGATTGATTCAGACATTGGTATAACAAAAACTAGGCCTATTTTAAATTCTTCTGGATATTGTGTACGTCCGCACAAATGTAACGTATCCTTGTACCACAAGTTGTGTAGGGTACAAAAAGCTTAGCATCAAAGAAGTAGGCTCCTCCTAGATTCACATATTTTGAGAAGAAGTACAAAGATTTTTCTTTTTAACTCGTAGCAAAAGGAGCTTTTATTACATTAGTGGCTCTGGCGTCTGTTTCTACCAAATGTGCTTGTAAAACTAAAGAGATTTTTTATCAGAATGAATAGTTTTTCTTCCTCCTTTGGCAATTCGAATGTCAAATTAAAATATAAATTCTCAAAAAAAACGAACAAGCACGATACAAAGAAATTTTCGAAAAAAAAATTATTTATATTTTCTTTTTTACAAAATTTTTTTTTTTTTTTTTTGTAAATTTTATGAAATAATCTGTTTTTGGTTTTTTTTCTATCCAAAAATTTCATTTCTTTTTATACAAGTTCATAAAATAATTTATTTTTGACCTTTTTTTTTAAAAATCGAATTTTTTTTACAATATTTGGTTTTTTTTCAATTTCATAAAATCATGTTTTTGGTTTTCTTGTCTTTCTATAATTTTTTTTTTTGTTATTAAATTTCATAAAATAATTTATTTTTGTTTTTTTTTTCAGAAAATCGAATTTTTTTTTTTTAATTCTGTAAAATGTTTTATTTTTTTTTCTCTCACAAAATAAAATTTTTTTTTAAATCTTGTAAAATCTATGTTCGTTTTTTTTTTCATTCAAAAAATTAATTTATTTTTCTAACAAAATTTTTTTTAAAAAATTTCATAATTTATTTTCGATAATTTATTCTTGATTTTTTTCTTTCACAAAATTTTTTCTTATTTGTAACTTAATCTTTTTTTTGTTGATTTGTTTTTTTTTTTTTAGTTTTGATAAAATTCTGATAGTTTTAATACAATACAACTTTCTGTGAAGCCTCGTGAAGATTTTAAATAAAATCCTTCTCTTAGATATTTGCTTAATGATTTGATTGACAAACAAAGCTCTAGTTAGGCCCAGCAAGCTATGCTTATTAAGTAGATAAAAGAATATTCTTTTAATTGCTTCAAAGTAACATTAGATCTCACAGAGAGAAAAAAAGGACATTAACATAGTTTTCATGATCACACTCATATCGCTTTCAAACATTTTGAATTCTAATTCCGAAGCATATCTATATTATTATAATCGCCTTCTTTTTTTGTTTGGTATTCAAAAAATTAAATTTTCCCTAAGCCGTGATATTTTGCTATTTTATATATATACATATATTTTTATTTTTGTAATTAAAAAAATTTTATTTTTTCCCAAGCCGTGATATTTGTTTCTATTTCATTGATTTTGAAAATTATATATATATATATACATTTTCTTTTTCTGATTTTCTTTTACAACAATAAAAAAAAAATTCTATAAGCTATAAGTCCGTATGATGAACACAAAAAAATATATATATTATATGTATATATATATATAAATATATATACTATATATATATATCTATATATATATATCTATATATATAAATATATATATATATATATATATATATATATATATGTATATATATGTATTTCTTAAAGAAAACCTTATAAAATGTAATGATGACAACACATATATACTTTTAAATTTTGAAATTAAAAAAAAAACATATGAAAAAAAATAAATTATGATGCATTATATGACGCGATAGTAAGTGATAGTTTTAATATAATAGACCTAAAAATTAATTTATTCTGGTTAAATGATTATATGCGACACCATCATCTTCTTTTTTACGACTACATAGTTAAAGAAAAGAATAAAAAAAAAAAAAAATAAAGAATAATGAAAAAAAAATTCGAGCTTTTTATGTAAAAGAAAAAGTTTTGTTTCTAAAACAAAATAATGATCGAACAAAAAAAAAAAAAAACAAAAACAAAATTAATAATAAAGTTGGCTAGCTATGGAACACATTTTTTTACTTCTTTGTTTTCATTTCTAAATCCATTCCAAGAGCGCATATTAACACAATCCTAACCGCTGACATGAATTCACGCCCTTTAAGACATTTATCCCTGATTGTTGTTGTCGTGAATTCAGATCCTGCCAATTCTGTTTCTGAGGAAGTTAATCCGCAATATGCGGTACCATATCTTAGAATAGGGGGTTTCTAAAGGATCTAAATGCTGTTCGATTGAAAGCAGACAAAACTGAGTGTCGGCGCGGAAGTGAGGAGGCACTAGTTTTAAATTGGAAAGGTAAGCGAAATATTCCAATGCTAATGAATTTTTTTTTTTCCATTTAAACAAAATGTAGTTACAAGGTTGATATTTCAAAGCAAATGTTTTAATTTTTGTACCCATTTCTGTAGGATGGGGGGCATATTCAGTGTGTCAAAACATTCCGAAAGCCCAGAAGAAGGCTTCAGAAATGACGCAAAGTATATATATTTTGAACAGCACCAAACTCTGAATTGATTTAAACGTTTCTCTCCGTCCGTCCATGTATTGTCTAGATTCTTCTCATCGCAAAAATGAATCTATCGACTTTAAATTTGGCGGAAACATTAGAAGTTCTCGCGTGCAGGTTGGTATTGAAGATGGGCCAAATCGGTCAAAAGACACGCCCACAGCACCACGTAAACTGAAAACAGTTCTTCTTTTCAAAAGGAATAAAAATTTTTTGGAATACAAGTTTTTGCTCCTTACTGATTTACTATAGCAAATGTACAAAAATTTGAACGCATAATCTATGGACGATGATTTAGCACCTATATAAAAATGGAAAAAATTGACCACGCCTACCCACTATAACAGCGTATCAAAATTTAATTTTTTTTTCAATAAACTTACAAGGCGCAGAAACAATTTCCAAAAACCCCATAAAGTGTATAAGTTCTTGGCCAGTTTCAAATTTGGAATGCACCTAAACTGTTCGTCTGTCCATCTGTCTGCTTGCGCAACTGTGCAGTATTTATGGTAAACGTTCTCCCCTTAGTGAAAATGAAGATATGGTCTTCAAATTTGGATATGGCCAAGGATTTGGGAGTCACTTAAAGTTTTCCAAGGACACGCCTACCACGCCAATACGCCTACGTCACAAAAACTTTTATTTCGAAAATGGAAAAATCTATCGCACCCACTCCATATTATAGACCATGAAAATATAGTTCACTTACTTTTTTTTGCCTTTTTTAGGGTAACGATCATGGGAATAAAAAGTGCAGCCACGACAGAATATAATTTTCTTAGTTGTCTTTATGTAACGGCATTTTTAAATCAAAATACTTTGGAGGGATTTCACTGAGGCAAACGTTGAGTAGCTATGAGGTTGGGTGAGTGCGTGAAGGTCGGTTTACGATCATCGCTATATATTACTTTCTTAATACGATATTTTACATTCGATATTGAGGAGATACTCGTACGCTATCGAGTGCCATTAATTCAATTCTCGTTAACGGTTACCCGATAAGGTAGAACTAAGCCAAATGGAAATTCTATTTACCTAATAGCTTTCCTTTTGTTCCTCTTGGAACATCGAGCCGAAAATTGTTCGATCATATTTACTGAATTAAGTTTTTATTAAAACGTTACCCAACACAACAGTGGATGAAGTTAAACTTTCTTTGCGAGCAATTGTCGATTACGAGCTTTTATGATCAAAGTAAAATTTTATTATTCTTTTCGATTTATTCGAATTCTATGAGTCGATAGAGGAAACAAATAAAGTCAGTTGTAATTAGCAGACAAGGCGATGATATAATCTTTTAATTAACTTTAAATTGATTATCTCTCTAAGATTCCGGACACTTTTTACACAAGCGCCAGAGAGAAACATTGCTTTGTAGAAATGCGTATACAAAAATGGATTTTTATTTATAGCATAAATTTTTTGTTGTTTGTAAAATTTTTCTTTATTTAACACATACACAGCATTGATAAAGCAAACGTTAGCTGTGTCAACGAATTTTATTGTATGCGTATGTACGCAATCAAACACAAGAGTGTTTTGCGAGTATGCTTCCAAATATTTATTTTGGAATAACCGACAACGCATTTAATGATTCATTTGTTTTGCTATTCAAGATTTTCATTTGTGTTTTTACGCACACTATCGGTCATATTAATTTCAAGGTCTTTTTTGTAACGTTAGGTAATACGTATCAGAAAATTCATAAAGTCTTCACTTATAGGATTATATATACATAC
>KK499888.1:387121-411356 GCA_000688715.1 Glossina pallidipes
CTACTTGCTAACTATGTCTAGGTAGAGGAAGTTCTTAGGGATGGAATCTCGTAACCGATTAACCCGCACGTCATCGGGCTTCGTGAAGTGAGGTTTTTATGAGGGGTATTCACCTTAAACCAAAGGAATATATGTATCGTTGTCGGCAATGAGTTATGAACTGATGGCCTCGCCGTAGGCGTTCTTCGTTAAGAGAAGCGGAACTGCATTCATTTTCTACTTACACCACCAAAACGGTGTCATTCATATATGAAAATTGTAGTGTTTTATTAATTGTGGGCGTGTCAATTACTCAATGTCGATATTGTAAATTGTCGCAGAAAATATTAGGTCTACAAGTGAATTTTCGACCTTGAAATTTATCCTTTTATAAAATCTACTTATTGGATTCACTTCGTCTGAGATTACAGGTGCACATAGTGTCGACTTTGAAACTTGTACAGTTTAAGTTTCAATTGTTTACAAGCTATGCTTAGAGGGATTTGCGAGATTTCGAGGGAAAATGTTTCTCTTAAAAGCAATTAAATTCGCGTTCGTCCGTCTGTCTCTTGCAAACGGAACGCAGGAAGTAATCTTCTGTTTGGGCTGAAAACTTTGCTCGATTGCCGGATTGTTCTCCAAGCGTGTCGCCTTCTGATGAAGACTGTTTCAGATCGATGTAGTTATATTTCGCAGACTGGCAGCTCTGCGAAGATGAAGACGTGTCAAAATGGATCGATGGCTATTTCATCTCGGAAGCATGAAGTTTCTATCGCGAGGGCAGTCGAAGGCTACTCGTAAAGAGGCAAGAGATCATAGATAATGCTGCCGGATATTTCATTTATGAAGCTTTATACCATGTATTTTCCAATTAATTTGGAATTTTATAGAAAAAGCTCTAAAATTTATTTGTAGACCTAGTAATTGCAAAATTATCCCTTCAAAATGTAAGTTAAAGTTCTTTAAGTATTGTGGGCGTCTTCATAGGGAGATAATACCCATAGGCATATATTAACGATTTATGCGATTATTTGATGTCTAAGCTCTTGGCATGCGTCTTCTACGATTTTTAAGCTACAGTTTTTCACATCTTATGAGCCCACTTAAGCAGTTATGGACTGGACAAGTTTTTCATAATTTCAGCCTTTTTCCATCAATTAATACGAACATAAAGAGTTTCTATAGTAAAAGCCAGATAGACGGACAGAATGAAACGAATTGGTAAATGTTACGGCAATCAAGAATATATACGACGTACTCACGTTACAAATAGACGGACGTATTTTTATAATGTTCAGCTGCACGTCTTTGCGATGGCTATAGAGAAACCTTAAGTTGGTAGGTATTCGATATTCGCCTTCAAGTGAATATGAAACTTTCTTACTGGTTTTTTTTCGTAATTTTTTTTGGATGACACATTAAGCAAAAAAAAAAAAAAATGTCTTGTGTAAAACAAATAAAATATAAACATTAAAGTGGAATAAGTACACACACGCGTGTATTGATTTAGATAAGTTTTCAGTTTAAGGTTGAATTCATTTATGGGGAAAATATTTTGACTTACTTTTGGTTTATTACACTTTTATACCCTATATTACTTCTAGTATAAGGTATGTTACGTTTGTGTGGACGTATGTAACACCCAGAAAGTCTTAAGATGGACTCACTTTTTATTATATCAGAATTGCATTGATCTAAGCTTGTCTGTGCATCTGTCCGTTTGATGTCTGTCCATATCTCATTTTGCGTTCAAGCTAAAGGTCACAATTTTTCAGGTAATTTCATCAAATTTGGTACACCGACACGAGACAACCCATCTCTTATCATACCAATCTATGTTTGTGTGTCCGTCTGTCCATTTTAGTTTTCTTTCTTCTATCTATAATACGCAATTGTTGAGATATTTTAATGGAATTTGCTACACCGACATGTTTTGGGGCAAAGACGAACGCTACTGGAAATGATTTGGATCCGAACATTTTTGTGCCCACTAAATTTATGCGGATTTTGCACAATACTCGAGAGGAGCTGGAATAAATCTACCTTTCATCACATCAATCTACTCCGAGTCAATCGTGGAATTCATTTAAGGTTGTCTGTCCGTCTGCTCATTTTGTGTTCTTCTTGTCTTCAACCTAAAGGCCGCTATTTTTAAAATATTTTCATGAAATTTGGTACACTTGGACTTGGGTTGAAGCAAAAACGAAAGCTGTTCAAAATGGCTCGAATTGGTTGTATTTTTCGACAGCTCTCCGTTTCAATCCCAATTGTGAAAAGTCGTCATATGGAAAAAAGTTTAATATTATTTCACTATTTTCAGCTAAACAGTGAAAACTCTGCAACTTTTTGAATTCTCCTCCCTGCGTTCCTATGAAAACAGAATCTTTATATGATAAGAAGGGCAAATTTTCGATATTTGATGGTGAAAATTGGTCCATAATAGCAAATTGACAAAGAAGTCAACATAAACGAATTCGAACCACTTAGGATATAAGGATTCTCATGGAAATGCAAAGCTTAATTGTTAATGTTTTATGATGAGAATTTGTTCGTGTTAGTAATTTGGCATAACAATTGTGCGGACCAAATGTCAATTACGTGGGCTTATTTCTTGGGCACCACTCCATATAAGATTTCTCATATATAGTAAGCCCTTCAGAAAAATGTTTACTTTTTTGTATTTTAACGTGAAAATGCGTCCGTAGTAGCGGTTAGCGCAAAAAAAAAAAAACTTTTACGGACTTTGGAGGACATAGATGTACTTTTTAGACCCCAACGTACATAGGAGTTATCGAGAAAGCAAGCCCTTATATGGAGAGAGGGTCTAATTTCTAATATTCTGCGCCAGAAAGGGAATGTAACAACATTTGCATCATGTCATGTCATGCTTTCAGTATCCTCCAATATCTGGGCCTTCATAAAAAGTATGCCTTTGCATGAAAATAATGTGTGATCATGAATTTATTATTACCAAAACGAACGAATATACGGATTCGACGAAGTGGTGTAGGGTATCTAGTGCGCGGTCTTGCACGACTGTGATGGTGTTACTTAATAATGCTTGAAAACGATACAAGTAATTTTTTCTTTTATTTTCGGTAAGCTTTATAATAACCTTCAAAATATTGTACCCGCACATATATTGAATGGAACTAATACGTGGGCCAATAATTCGAATATTTCGATTAGCATTAGAAATACGGCGTGGGGTCAATTTACGTTTTCTAAGTTTTCATTGCGAATGAATGTTTAAAAGGACTGGCAAAAGTTCCAAAATTGCTTGGAACAATCATATTTTTCTCCTGCTCTAGTTGTCGAGACGCCCGATGACATATAGATATATGTACCAAAATTTTGTTTTTTTTTTTTTCTAATATAACCAACCATTCAGGGAATGTTTCCTATAGGTGTAACACGGCGATGGTGAGGAAGAGATGGCAAAAGAGCAAGGGATAGGGATTGGCCGCACCCTAGTGGGTATGTGCTCAATCGGGAAGTGTTACGAGAACTTACTATAGCTACGACTAAGTATGGAGTCGATCTGCATTGAAAGTTGAACTTGCGAATACTCAACAGGTGGTCGAAGAAGAAATTAAGAACAATTTTTCTAGATTTTTCAAGAAGTGGTTCCATTTTCGTACATATGGGTAGATCATAATCATTTCTTCGTCTTGGGTTTCTAATCGAACATGAACTGTTTGATGACAGTTCATGTTCTTCTTCTTTATTTTTGCGAATGTTGTAATTACACAAAGGTTATGGGTCCGACAGGTCTTAACAATTATGATAAACGCCAAGCGACAGGCACAATAAGTTTTCTATTTGTTGAAATAAACTAATCATTGAAAGGAGAGAGAGAGAGAGAGAGAACCAAAGCTAACTAATATAGTTGAAATTCCCAACAAAAGACAACAATAAAAAAACAATTCGATATTATTCACAACATAATTATGAATTGGGAGAGATAGAGAGAGAGAGCGAGACTCAAGACTAAATAAAGCCCAAAAAAAAAAGACAAGCAAGAAGAGTATAGAAGACCACGGACCACCACTAAATACCCTACCCTAGTCTAGAGTTTATTCATATAATGACTTTTTTTATAATAAGGTGTTCTATATAGGAAGCGATCGAAAAAGTAGTTTGTTGCAAAGCATTTCCAATAACGTTCGTGGTCTTGGGCACAAACACACCAGTGTACCAAATTTTATCGAAATGTCTGCACAATTAAGGCCAATACGTTGAAGACAAGATGTCAAGACGGACAGACAGACAGACATGCAAAGTTTGAATCACTTTCCAAATCGATCGGTATAATCGGTCCATATCAAGGTGATCTCTAATCTTGCACCGCTAGTGATGTAGCCCTTAAGAAATTTTAAACAAAAAAGTATCGGGAATTAGTAAATTACACACACACTGCATCTGAAGCTTTATAATACAAGCTGGGTCTGAAGAAGCTGGGTTTATGCAGCTGCTATCACGTATAGAATATACGATGAATTTTTTATCCTTTCATCTGCTTATGTAGTTTATGTGCAATGAGCAAAAAACCCAATCTTTTGCTTTTCAAAATGGACGTATGGTAGGTTTGTGTTACATTATAACCTTGTTATGTTACTGACATGGACCATTTTCAGTATCAAGGAATGCGAAAGAGCTTCTAAATGTCTTTGCTAAATTTTAAGATTATATTGTAGGTCTTGTGGTCGGGAGTGACTACACAAGCATGCAGACGAATAGTTTGCAGATAGGTACACAGATGGATGAATAGACGGACCTGCAGACGGATGCACAGACCGTTTAGATCGATTCAAAACTTGATACTGTTCAAGTTTACATAGCCTTTGTATGAAGGAGTCCTGCAGATCCTTTCTATTTGTTGTGCATAAATGAACTCACCTCCCACCTTTGTGGGCTGTAGGCTTAAAAAAGTGTTTATTGTTCACGATATTTATTTTTCAAACAAAAAAAAATAAAAGTTGTTCTGGTATTGATTTACGTAATCGTGCGTGAGTAAGTAATGTGTACATACATCCGATCATAGATTACACCTAAGGCAAAGAATCAAGGAGTTAACTAATTGCCGTATATACATATATCACATTATTATTATTAATTTAACCAAACAAGTAAATTATAAGAGTAAAGCCTTAAATCACTAGAAGGTAAGTCTATCGGCTTTTTGAGAGCTCTACCGCACTTGAAGTTTGAACTTACGACCATTAAGTTGTTAGTTGAGATCCGTTGCCTACTTGGCCACACAGGCGGATACATATCTCATACTTTAGATGTTTATAAAGGATGTACATCTAAAGTAACAGTGTAATTAATGTTGCACCGTTCGAATAGTTTACATGAGCTATTTGGTACGAACTTAAGGGGATGGCAAAGGAAGGCGCTTTAATTATATATGAATATACAAAGGGGGTCCCAAAAGAAAGGTGACTTTTTTTATTTTGCTTGAAAAATATTTATTTCATTACAATTTGTTCCAAAGTAATCCCCCTTGTGGTAGCGCTTTTTCCAATCCCCGAAGCACTTCTCAGGCATAATTACGGTATTGTTTTTGGGTAAAAAGTTTGTTCCGAAATTGTTAAATTTCGGTATTACGTGTTTCATGGCCAGAACATCCGAAAAAATTGCATGGCATGAGTCAATCGGACTTAGGTCGATTCAGGAAACAAATCGGTATATAAAACATATCGGTATAAAAAAAGGTGGTTTCGATGAAATTGGTTGCTGCATAAACATTCGTTTAATTTTCCCGAAATTTCGGGTGCATATTTATAGGGATATATGAGAGAGAGTTGAAAAAATATGACCGTCCCACCAAAATTTTTCACATAAATTTGGAAAGCGGGTATATTATTATTAATCGAATTTTGGCGCGAAATTCGGAAAATTACAACACCTGGTCGAAAAAGTGATCCCATCAAATTGATTCGTTCCTGGGCCAAAAAAAATCAGTTTACCAAATTTCCTTAAAATATCGTAGAAATTACGCCCTGTAGACGAGTTGGGCAGACGGACAGATAAGATTAAATCAATTCAGAAATTGATTCTGATTTATACAAAAGCAGCGTCTATATCAAATCCATCTAAATATTGCAGACATCTGCACAAATATACCTTGCACCACAATTGGTGTAGGGTATGAAAAGTATACCCTGCACAACATATACGGAACGTTTACCGTTCGAAATCGCGAAGGAATGAATATTTACTTTTTCTTGTTAGCAAATATCGTACACAAGCTAGTGCTTTGCTCAGCAAATGAGTGGAAACTCTCTCAATTTTTCTCGCGTTCTCGTTTCAGTCCAAGGAAAAATGTAAATTTTTAATAGCATTTTAAAAAAACAATTAAAATTTTTCAATTTATTAATAAAGCAGATAATGTGATCAATCGCTCAAGGGATGTTTCCTATAAGTGCAACATGTTGGTGCGCAGAAAGGGATGAGGAAAGAGAAGGGAAAGTGATAGGGAGTGGCTGAGTGCAGCGTAGTTGCAATCAACTACGGCACTGCGCTGAGTTTTGAATCCGTGAATACACACCGAGTTGGCAGTCACGAATCTTACCTACTCGGCTATGCGGAAATCTAAGTGCATATTAAGCCAAAGGTAACTGTATGCATGGCTAGGGATCGCTTCGTAAATTTGCCATTACTTTAGGAGCCTTTCTCGTAGAAAGTAATAGTTGTAGTACTTCTCTCTTATTCTCTTTCGAAATGAGAGTTAGATCACAAATAAGAGAAATTTCTCCTACTAATTAGTGAGATTTTTTACACTACAAAGATAAGATCTCATGATATATTTTCGCTTAATATATTTACTTGACATTTGAAATGTAATGCAAAAATTAAAATGAGCAAATACGCTGCAGTGGGTCACGGCCCGATTCCTAACCTATTTATGCAACGACTTTTTTATCTATTTATACAACGACGTTATATGGAAAGTGCTTGCAAAAGTGCCCCTCGCTCCGAATCAAATTCAATAGCGTTTGTCTTTGAGAGAAAACATCAAAATACCTCAAAAAAAGCGAAGCGTGGATGTGAAGACAAGACGGATAGGTAGACGGAGAGATTGATTTCAGAAAGTGATACTGATTTTGTTCAATATATTAAAAAGTAAACCCACCTCAAGTGCTGGTGAATGTTGCCTACATCCGCAAAAACTGAATATACTTCTGCACCCCCCCAAGTGCTGTAAGATATACCGGAATGAAAAAGTATTCCAATCTGAACTAATTTTAATAGCGTTCGTGTTTGGACAAAAACACGTGAGGTGGCGAACTGTATAGGTGGAATACGAAAAAACAAGACAATCAAATGGACGGGCATATACATGGATAGGCGGACAGACCAGCTTAAATGTATTCAGAAAGTGAATCAGAGAGCTATTGTGATGTAATAAAAAGTGAATATATCTCAAGTACTTGCGAATGTTGTCTACATCTGTAAAAAATGAATATATTCCCGAGTGCTGTAAGAAATATGAGAATGAAAAAGTACTCCTATTCGAATCAATTTCAATAGCGTTCGTCAGGCTGCGACCTGCACAGAGAGGGAAAACAAGACGCACAGATGGACAGGGGGACAGACAAGCTTAAATCTATTCAGAAAGTGATTCAAAAAGCGATTATGATATAATAAAAAACGAGTCTACCTCAAGTGTTTCCGAGTGGGTTACACACAATCGCACAAATTTAATACACTCTTGTACCACTCAAGTGCTATTGGATATAATAAATATGCAATAATCAAAGTTACATACCTTAAGCAATACTTAATCTACCTTACACTGCTTACATGGACGTGCAAGGAAAAAGAAAAAGAAAGAAAAAAAAAAAGACTTGCTTAAGCCAAACATCAGGAGAAACAATAACTTGAAGTGAATTTCTTATAAATGTTATAAACATGAATAAAGCAAAAAATGAAAATAAAAATAAAAATAAATAAACTATAAGTTGTACCAAAATTAACATTTTTATTATAAAACAGTCAATGAGGTGCCGCGCACAACTGCGGAAGACATAACGGAAAACTACTTCTTTACAAAAGTAACGAAAGCAACATCGAAATTTTTGATCACTGCTCTGGCTGTGGCTTAATAAGTAAAATAAGGTTTTTTTTTTTTATTTTTCAAAAATAACGTATTTTATTTAAAGTGAAATTTATTCCAAAAAAAAAAAAAAAAAAAAAAAAAAAAGAAGAAAAAAAGTAAAGCAAGTAGCAGTGAAACGACGGTGCAAAATATAATAATAAAAATTTAATAATAATTATAAATAAAGAGAGAAAAAAAAAAGGAAAAAAAAAACAAAAAATCTTTCACTTTCATTTTCATTTCTGTCGTGAATCGCAGCACGACTCTTGTCGACAACGACACACAACATCTACTGTGTACTTACATACACAACGTAGATATGTACGCGATCAAAACTAAAATCACACATATGCTTAAGCAAAAAAAAATGTTCGAAAACGCTATGGGTATTTTGTGTTGAGTAATCATCAGTTGATACATATATATATATATATATATATATATATATATGCATATATAGATGTATATATAAAAAGCATTTACATGCCGATCTACATATCTACCAGTATTATTACTTGTGCTTAAATTTTACAAAAACAAAAAAAAAAAACATTTTGAAGATTTCTTAAATATTTCCGTAACGCGTACAAGTATTTTGTCAAACTTTATATTAACAAATATTTAATGATGCGTTTCACTGGGTTTACTTTAGTTTTCGGTAAGTCCATGAGTGAGTAAACGATAAAAGATCTTTAATTATATATTTACATTATAAATATAAACTCTGACGTTACATAAATGTAATCAAGTACTGATCTTCTTCTTGGTAAAGAATTTTTACTATACATAAACTATTTTTCATCATAGAATACTAAAAACAATAAATTTTTATTGCCCTATAAAATCTTAAGAGGATAAGCATAAGAACTCTTATAAGTGAAGATATTCGAGAAATGAAAGTGTCTTTCCCGAAAGTTGCGAAGGCAAAATTTTAATTTTAGGTAGCAAAGACACCGACCGATTACCTTAACAATGATCTGTAAATGTGTCTTACTGGAGCTCTCTCAAGTAGTTAGGATTAAGATATAGTTGAACGTGAAAGCCTCTCTGCTCTCCGCTCTCTGCTTTTCATAATTATGTTGGCGTAGACCGAGTCGGGAAAAATGGTCATATTCGAGACTCTGGTGCGGGAAAATCGAAAAATTCCATGAAACTATAAGGAAATACCTTTCGAACACGGTAGAGAAATTCAAATGCTGCTCTTCCGAACAATTTATACCAAATTTTTTGAAAATTGCATATTAACAAAACAATACGTGCCCTAATAATATTACAAGAAAAAAAAAAAACGAAACGAATTTAATTTCTTTTCTTAACAAATTCGAATTCATTTTTTTACTTTACACCGCTTGTGACACAAGGAAATGTTAAGTTTGTGCGGATGTATGTAATAGTTTTGAAGGGGTTAAAATAGAACAACCTTTTATTATATCGATGTATTCAGGAGCACTTTCTGGATCGATTTAAGCTTCTCTGTCCCTCTGTCCACTTTGTGTGCATCCTACATGTAGCAATTTTTGAAATATTTTCGTGAAATTTAATACACGGAAGTGTTTTGATTCGAGAACGGAGGCTATTGGAAATAGTTCAGGTCGGATCACTTTTTCGACTTCCTCCCATATACTGATTTATTTTGAAAAACTATTATATGATTGTATGATTTA
Source organism: Glossina pallidipes (assembly GCA_000688715.1). Classification (NCBI taxonomy): domain Eukaryota; kingdom Metazoa; phylum Arthropoda; class Insecta; order Diptera; family Glossinidae; genus Glossina; species Glossina pallidipes. Next base: position 396,869 of record KK499888.1, read on the forward strand.
AGGCATTTAATGATGACCCGTATCCAACTATAATTTCTTCGCAGGTTATTATTTAAACAAGAAAAAAAAAACAAGTTGAGTAAGGCCGACCATTAAATACCCTACATCATATTCTCTAACGCAATTGTTATGAAATTACTATTATGGGTCAATTTTGATCACCACATATTAAAACTTAAACTTTTCTGCACTACAAAAGAATCAAATTCCTTGACAATCCCTATTAGGTTAGGATTTGGTAAAGATAAGTTTTTCATGTTAGATTAGTATTATGATATAGCTTTCATCATGAAGTATTGAAAATTATACCATTTTGTCGTACGAACTTTAGCTTTCGTTGTCTGACAGGGGGTTCAAAAATTGCTCTAGCTGCTCGAAGCTTTACCAAAGTGTACCAATTTAGAAAGGCGAAATACGACTACTTAGCCAATTTTTGCCGAAAAATTTTGAAAATTGAAATTTTTTCTCCATATAACGAGTTTTCAGAATAGGGCCTTATATGGCCGAATGATCGTAAAAGTGGACCAATCCAAACCATTTCTCATAGCATTCGTCCTTGGGTCGAAAGCACGTCACTGCACCGAATGTCATGAAAATATCTCAAAAATTGCATAAACAGGCGGACAGATGAACAGGCAGGCTTAGATCAATTTAGATTATAATTCTGAATCGGTCGGCATAATAGAAGCTGGTTCTATCTTAAGCAACAACTTAATATACCTTGTACAACAATTGGTGTAGGGTATAAAAAGGGCAATATTGTCGTGTGTATTAACTTAATATTTTCCTTTTTTCAACGATAAGCTTGAAGAGTTGAGGAGAAATTTATTCTATAACTTTGCGAAGCGTGTGTGTGTGTGTTATATAAATGCGAAAATGAGTGGATAATTGGTGTAAGGTTGGCCTAGCCCGACTATAATGCTCTTAATTGTTTTTGTGTGTGATTGTGTTTTTTATTAAGATTCAAGTTCAACATGCTATGTACTGTTGGGAGAAAAGTTCACACATATCACAGATCAGAGCCACAAAGATCATGTGATATAACTCTCACTTGGACATTTTACTTTGAGGTTATGTTAAATCATTGGTTTACTACAATAAACGAGGAAATCTCAATAACCTTATTTTCCAAGATTGTTCGTGCTTGTGTTATTGGCGAAATAAAAGCAGTCTTTCGTTCGTGGAAAAGGGGACGGCGTCACTTTCATTTATATGAAATTAATACTAATAAAAAAAAAACGTTTGTTCGATGACCCCATAGTATGTATATTAAGATGTTAAATTATTACTTTGCTTCAATTTTCATTATTACGGTTTGTTTTCTAAAAAAACTCCTATACAGGAAAGTGTTCGAAAAGTGGACTTATGTGATTCAAACTTATAATCGTATGTCAAGATATCAAAACATTAGTTTATTTCAATTGTCATCATAAGGTACAAAAAATGGACATTGTTGGCTTTTAATTTCTTATAAGAAGATTCGGGAAGAGAAAGCCTTCAAGTACGGGTTACATACTGAAGTACGATTTAATTTCAATTTTAAATTTCAAATTTATTCATGTAACCATTTGTTTTCACTTTCCAAGGTCGTCCTGAAAATGGTGCCTTTTTTAAGTTTAAACATAAAAATACTTGGGCAATCACAGAAAGACAGACAGACAAACTTAAATTGATGTAGTAAATGGTTCCATAGAATAAAAGGTGGCTTTGTCTTAAGATATACATAGACTTTAGAAAGATAGAGGGACAGACAGATTAAAATCGATTCAGAAAATGATTTATAATCGATGTATCTCAAGTTTTTTGTTATCTTGCATATATCCGGGTAAACTGAATATGTACACATATACTATAAGTCAGGTAGGGTACAAAAAAACCTGTATACCTAAGGTGTAATAAGCCTAAGCGACGACAAGTTCTGCTTTTGGATCCTTTACTGTGTGATATAAGCATATAATATTCTGACAACTACATATAGCCAAATTAGGATGATTGTGGCTCATTAGTTTGTCCGTCTGTCTGCTCTTTTATTGATATTGAGAATACGACGCTAAAAGCTTACAGAAAGGAGTTTCAAATTCTTTTTTTGCTTATTACCTTCGTCATGTAAATCATTTAGTGTATTTGCCTGTTATTCTTCGAGAGCTGAAAACTGTTCCAAAATATCACGGCATTTAATTTAATGTTTTAAGTTTTAAAAATAACATTTTTGTTTATGAAATATCGCTGACCAGTTTCACTAGATGTAGGAATCGTTAAAAATGATTAAATAGGCTAAGACACATAGGGGACCTAAACATCAAGTCGTCAATAGATCATACTTTAACAGTTATAGGGAATGCTCGATCGATGAAGGCGTTACAGTTGCTATCCGAAATTGCTGTTAAATTCTAAGTCTTTCTCACCACTTCTTTCTCCCTGCCCATCATAGGGTTTATATAACTATAGGAGAGGACTCTTTTAACCTTAAAACGGGAAAAAACAAAGTTCAAGGTCATTTGTAGTTAATTTTGAAACTTAAACATTGCAGTTATATTCTGAACAAAATGTAGTTTCAAGTTGTCATCATCGATACAGTTCCTATCAACTCCTGGCTAGCAATCTAAGAACACTCCTTAGTTATTATTTTCATTTAATTCTTACCATTCTTAGCCTAATAGAATCACGAATATCGAGTCAGTGTGTTGTGTTCAAATCGCAGTAAGGTAGAGCTCACTTTGATCGTAGCTGTAGCGAATGCTTAGGCGGTAAAAGCATAACATTTACCGATTGGAAAAACACCCCAATATCTTTTTTCCCTTCCGTGTTACGAAAATAGGGGACATCGACTTGAGTGAATGCACGGACAGAGCGGCAGAATCTTTACTGTATATCTATAGTACTACTCTATATTCGTCTGTAGCTGTCTCTTATACACATCTAGATGTGTATAAGAGACAGATACTAAACTACACAGTTGCGGGTATGGACAGATGGACAATTGAATGCACGGACAGAGCGGCAGAATCTTTACTGTATATCTATAGTACTACTCTATATTCGTCTATAGTACTACTAGATACTACACAGTTGCGGGTATGGACAGATGGACAATTGAATGCACGGACAGAGCGGCAGAATCTTTACTGTATATCTATAGTACTACTCTATATTCGTCTATAGTACTACTAGATACTACACAGTTGCGCGGATGGACAGATGGACAATTGAATGCACGGACATATTTAGTTGCGAATATGAAAAATTTATATGCTTTATGGAATTTTTGAACCTTTCTTGTGTGCGTTATAAAAGTTTTAAAAAAAATATATGGATTTATGATAGAGTATAAAATTAAGTATCGATTACCGTGACCGACTTTTAATATTTTTGTAAAGACACTATAGCATTGCTCATAAAACATACAGTCAAGTGTTTATACTCTTATCAGCTATAGTTTATGAGTAATGAGCAAAATCCCTTATTGCTCCTTAGTTGACGTAGTATTGAGATCGTGTCCAATGACCGATTTGCCTATTTTCAATAGCAATCTGCGTGCAAGCACTTTCAACGTTTATGCCAAATTTGAAGTCTATAGCTTCATTTTTGCGGCCACGAGAGTGTTTACAACGCAAGGACAGAGGGACATTCTTAAATCTATTCAAAATTCATGATAATGAAAAATATATAATTTAACTTTGTGGGGTGTGTGAAGCTTCTATCTGGACGTTGCAAACGTTTTGACGAAATGAATATACCCCTCATTTCCTCGGTGATGAGTAGAAAAATCTTGATTACGTGTCGTTATGTTATAAATCTCGAATATAACTCGATAATCAAGTTTTGTCTCTTTACAAGAAGAACAAGTGAGAAAATCATATTCCGCTTAAGGTGTTTCTTTAAGTCCCATTATTCACTTAGTAAAATCACACAAAAAAAGAAGAAAAAGAAAAGAAAAATTCCATTACAGGGACTACCGGTAAAGGTTAGTCGAAATAATTTTTTTATGACAATTTACAAGGCAAATTTCATCTTAATACCTGCTATAAGTTGTAATCCAGAACTTTTTTTAATTTTGGTCTGCTCCCAATCTTTTTCAATTTCCATCTCTAGGCCAGAAGTTAAGGAAATATATGCCAAGCTTCACTTTTCCAGTTCCAGTATTTGATATCATGAGCATTTCATGTACACACGGACGGATTGACCAACCTGTTAATAGTTAAACTTAGTTACATGTTTGATCATTGTTGCTGTAGCTGCTCAGATTCTTTTGCCCATAATAGGCTTTGATGGTGGGGCGGTTATAATACCGTGATCATAAATTAAAACTAATTAAATGACGCTGTGACAGGCATTTGTTGCAAAATTTCATATCACCAAATGTCGTTAGTATCTCAGCTGCACGTGGTTTTGTGCGGCACGGTAAAGGTAAGGAGATAAAGGTAAGGAAATGATTTCTGCGGTCACGAAACGCATTATTACGGGGGATGAGACTGGGATCTACACATACGACCCGAACAAATATCGTGCAACAGTTGAGCCAAAACACAGAAAACCGTGACAAAGTCGTTCAAAAATCCAGATGATGTTGACAGTGATGTTGTGCACTGTGACTTCCCCGCGCTGAGACAAACTATTAACAAAGAATATTATTTGAATTTGAGGATTACTTTGCAGGCAACGAAATAGGCTTGAAATAATAAACAGATTTGAAAAAGGAAAAAAATTAAATTGATCTTACTTTTTGGACAAAGTATTTTAGGTTATGTTGAATTGCTTTACTTCTTCTTTAGTTTCTTTTCGCTTAATCTGTGCAATAATAATAATAATAATAACAATGCTTTCCTATCAAGTCACATCGAATGCTTTTACATTTTAAACAAAAGACTTAAGACACAAACCTCATTTTAATTATAAAATAGAATAACATGCCATAAGTAAAATAAAAAGTTTTTAAATGGAAATGTTTGTATAGTCGAAATGCTTTCTATATATATATAAATATATATATATATATATATATATATATAAAAACAAAACGATTTTATTTCATTTTCTTTCATCTCAGTTTCAGTTACAAGCAATGCTTAAATACCAGTTTTTAATTATATTGTAAAAACGTTTTCGTTGCAATGTGAGGTTAATCTTATATGTTATGCAACAATTACCGCATGCCACATGCCAGCATATATTCATGGTTATGGTTAAATATCGTGTTTGCGATAAACATGTTTAACTTCCAACCATTATAAAATTCGAAACTTGCAAGACATGAAATGCTTTTATATATATATGCATACGTATATATATATATATATGATATCAAACGGAAATATAATTTCAGTACTAGCTTTTTCTACTTTTTTTTTTTCTTTTTTTAACTTTCCTGTTGTAATCTGTTCACTTTCATTTGTGATTTATTAAATAATCATTGGCAGCATGTTTTGGTTGTTTACTTAGTTGCCAGCTTTATATGCAATGAATGACATAGAACTTTTTTCATATTCCTCTGTTTGAAGCACTCACGCAGTGAAAATCTGTTAAGTTGTATATATTCTTGATTAGCTTACGAATTCGTCCCTCCGTCCATCCACTTTTATTGGAATGTTTATCCACGAAACCAAAAATCGCATTCGCTGTTGATGAGGATAAATCAAATTAAGGATAGGCATCACGCCCAGAAGAGTTGAGAAGTTGTCATGAACAACACATACATTAATGTACACCATAACGCATTCCGTAATGTACATCAGCATTTTTCAGAACGTTTTAAGGTAATGGCGATCACTTACAAACACGCCTACAATGGGCCAAGAAGTTGAAAATTTGCAAATCGCAACAGTCATTGACTTAAAAACTCGAAATAAATATCAAATAATCGATGAAAATCATAAACATTGCTGATTAGTTTACAATTTGGGCACGTTTTGATGAGGTCCATCTATCCGTCCATTTTTGTTTGTAAGTTTACGGTAAGAAAAATTGAAATATAAAATCGAAAATCGCATTCGTTGTTCATTTTGCGGAGCCTTCAAAGTTTACGTAAGCTAGTGACGATCGCTTACAGCCACGCCTAAAATGGGTCACAAGTCGCAGCAGCCACCAATTTAAAAACTCGAAATAAACATTAGAGCAGCGATGAAATACATATATATTATTGATTAGCTTGCAAGTCGGAAACAATTCCTTCCGCCCGTCCGTCCACTTTCACTGAAACGCCTAGGACAGCAGAGTGTGAGAAATGAAACGCAAAATTGCATCCTTTGTTCATAAGAATGAAAGTGAGCATGTAACACCTATAATTTCGTCTACAGCCACGCCTACAAGAAAGGAAAAACTGTAGCCTGATCAAGAGATTGAACTTCGTCATAACATCTTTAAGAACAACATTGTTCGGGGTCTTCTAAATTAAGGGCGATCAAAGGTAGCCACGCCCAAAGTAGATGAAAATTACAAATTTACAAACAATGGCGGCTTTTGACATAAAAATCAGAAATAAATTTTAAAAAATCGATGAACTTACAGTTTGGACACAATTTGGAAATGTCCGTCTGTTCAACCGTTGTGGATACCATAACATAAAAATTTGCTTATGTAATTTTCGTTGAGAGTCATAGATCAAATTTGAAGATGGGGATGAGGAATGGATTACAATTTCGTCTCGCAAAGGAAAAAAAGCTCTAAATGACTTCTAGAAATTTATTTGCAAACAAACTCACGCACTATTAAATATCCCACCGCGCACTTATTCATGTAATGACATTTCAAAATAAGGTGCTATGTGGGAAGTGGTCGAAATAGTGGTCCAATCCGGTCCAATTTTTAACAGCGTTCGTCCTTGGGTCAAAAGATGATATATTCCGTTAAAATATTTTAAGAATTACCGATAGGCCTGTAGGTAGAATATAAGAAGGCAAGATGGACGGACGGACAGGTAAGCTTAGATCGGTTTAAAAAATGATTCTGATTATGGGCAGCGGTTCTATGTCAAGTCCGTTTGAGTGTTGCGTACACCCGCACAAACTTAATACACCCTTGTACCGCAAATAGTGGGGTAGGGTATAATATAAACTGAAAGAAATACTTTTTAAAAGCATCTAACGGTTATCGCAAAGAGATAGCAAACACGCCTATGTACACACATTGTGATTGCATAGATAAGCATTTAATTTAATTTAATTTCAGTTAATTATACAGATATTTTATTAGCTTTAATTTAATTTGCATAAAATTTTTATATGCACTTGAAGTTTTTTTCTTTTTTTTTTTTTTTGTTGTATTATTTACATACGCCTTTCTCGCGCTTCATTTGAATACAAAAAGAGATTGACAAGCGCCTGACAAATTTCTTTTCATTTCACTTTCTCTCGCGGCTTTTCATTCCATTGCTAATTGCAATTTTTCTTATAAAAGATAATCTCAGTGCATAAAAACATTATTCGAAAGTGCTTAAGAAAATTTCATTGTTGTGTCAAGAGCCTGGAAGTGTTTCATAATGTTATTTACGTTTGCAATGTCATTCAAAAGTTTCATAGCTTAACAAAAAATTCATATTATATTCCGAAACTGTCCACCCACACAAACAACGGGAATCTCCAATTTCGTGTGTTTGGTTAGACATTGCATTACGATGGTCATCAAGAGCACTCTGTTTTTTTTTTCATCGTCGAAAATAAAAATTTTTTAATGCTTTGCTGAATGTAGACGAAATTGTGTAGACCATACAGGGGACGATCGAAGGACATGGTAGCTCTAGAAAACCTCAAAAGAATCCCGAAAATTAATCTCGACAAGCAGAAAGCGAAGTTGCAACCGATAACTCACACACAAAAGATATCACTTATTAACTGTTCTGTATGAAAGTTTGGCCAAGAGCATGCTTTCTTCCCAAAGGGGATACGTGTGGAGCAAAAATGTCGTATCGCAAATTTATAATCGCATTATTGCAAGAATTAAAGTTCGTATTTCGATATTCTCTCTCTCTCTCCCGTATTCTCTATATACTCCCTTCCCCTGGTAAAATCATTGAAAAATTATCCATTATTTTCTCACGAACGTACTATTCATTAATTCCCGCATATTGGACGATGCCCAAAACGTCGTAGGACGTAATTAAAATTTAGCTAACTTAGTTTACTTACCAAACACTTTATTAGTTCTCAGTTTCCGTCAAAAAAAACTATAACCCCTATATATATGGAAAAAATAGACTGATGTGATCCAAATTCCGGACCGTTAATTTTATTGTTTAATCGTTGCTATGGATGAATTTTTTATCATGAAATATTAAAAATTAAACCTTTTTTTGACGAGATTATTATTCATGACAAATCTTAGATGGCCTGGAGCCTAAAAAATTGGCCCGTTTAATGGTTCAAACTTGATTCATTTAATTTTTATGTAAACTTAGTATCGTGAACAAATTTTCATCATAAAACATTAACAATATTGCCTTTTTGGGTTGGAAGGATTCACGTTTCCTGAGGAGTTTTATATGAGATGCTCTGTAAAAACCAGACCTACATGGTTCAAATTCGGTTAGAATGATTTCTTTCCCAATTTGCACTACGATGTATTGAAAATTAGACCTTCTTATAATATAAATATTCGCCTCCCGTAGGAACGATTGAAGAGATTGAAAAAAGTGGATCATTCGAACCGAATTTTTCGCATCAATTTAGTGATTTTGGTAAAATACTATCACACAGCGATTTTTGTCGAGAAACTGTAAAAGTAGCAATTATTTTTCATATAAAGAGTTTTTCAAAATAAGACCTTATATGGGAAGCGGCAGTAAAAGTGGTCCGCTTCAATCCATTATTAGGACCAAAGCAGGTCACTTTATTAAATTACCGCAAAATAACTCAAAAATTGTGACCTATATGTCACAATGCATGGGCAAGCTTCAGATTGACGGTCAGACATACTTAAATTATTGCAATAAATAGTTTTATATAATAAAAGGTGAATCTGTGTTAACTCGTTCTGGGTGTTAGATTCATCCGTACTAAATGCACAGACAGACTGACAAACTTAAATCGTTGCAATAAGTGGTTCGATATAATAAAAGGTGAATCTGTGTTAACTCGTTCTGGGTGTTAGATTCATCCGTACAAAATGCACAGACAGACTGACAAACTTAAATCGTTGCAATAAGTGGTTCGATATAATAAAAGGTGATCTTAACCTTTCTGCATTTTACATACATTCCAATAATTCATATAACAAAATATGCTCAACTGACTGCACTAAACTGTTCGGTAAAACAATTTGGAATTTGCGGTGCACTTATTTGAAGAATAGAAATTACTGACGATGCAAGGCATATGTATATATGTCAGCAGTCTAATGAGTTATGAGAAAATAACTGCGAACCTTTGATTTTGTACACCGCCAAGTGATTGATTATTATTTATTTAGTTATTGATTAATATTTATAAGATTATATGCATATATATTAGGTTGCCGGAAAAGTTCTGTCGTATTTTAAAGAAAACATTACAATTCAAAGACCTTGGATGCGTAAACGCCGAGTCTCTTTACAACTGCAAAGTGGTTGAGTGTCCGTTAGTCTTCTAGATCGACAAACTATTTTGAGACCGATCTATCTGGAACGAAGCCTGGCAAGCTATCTTTCAAGCTTCACTTCTCAACGCGTCATATAAGTTTTTACGAACAACCTACGCAATCCCTTTAGTGCACTTTATCCCTTGCCACTATATGCACTCTGCATTCTTCTTCTTCTCCTTGGTCGGACAAGTGAAATTACCTCCAGGTACTACAATGCGACAGAACTTTCCCGTCATCTTATATTATGTATTTCCCATAATAGATTGTCTCTGTAATAGTTTTTCTTTGTTGTTGTTGTTATTGTATATTTTAAGGATTAGTATTTATTATCGTTTTGAATCGTACATCAGCCGTCGGGGATGAAAGCTATGACGAGGGCGATGAGCAGCCTCGTCACTTAACTAACGATCAATGTAAGTGCATTTTTTTGGAATAATTGAATTTCGATTTGAAATCAATTCCAATAATGGAAAATTTTTGGATTCACAACTATTTTTAAGGTAGCGTCTTTTTCCCAGTTATATAAACGATTACCGTTTTCATCAAGTACGAGCAATGCGGGCGCGTTAAAACTACATGGAAAACAGACAAATCATGCAAAAGTACAAACGAGTTCTAATACCGATTTGAGCAGTAAAGAAGACTATGTATCGTCGGAGTATTACGATGACGATAGCGAAGAGGAAAGTACGATAGGGAGTAGCAGCGAGAGTAGCGACAACAGCAATAGTAATGAATCGTCGCCGCGATTGCTATCTCAATCGACTATCAATCGAATTTCGGAGACTTTGGGTGCCTTAAATACCGTTGGTCATATACTTGTCGATATGACAAGGGGCGGACATGAGTCAAAAACTGAGATACCTAATACTACGTCCACTACGTCCTCTACCACATCGACAACGGAAGTTGAAAATGAAATTTCAATAACAACGACAACAACACCTCAACCAATGTCCCAAAATGTTTCCGTCGAAAGTAGTAATACGCCGATTAGTCAAATTGCTACGAAACGTATTGGGGAAGAGAAGCCGATGCAGAGTCCAATCTCCATAGAGAATAAAGAAGTTAAGAAGAAGAAAAAGAAAAAGAACAAAAATAAGAACAAAGTGAAAAAACCCGCCGGTGAGGTGCAAACGAATAATTCAATAACGATTGATAAAATTCTCACTACATTGCGACCTTTCATTACAACAACAACAACAACAACTACAACTGCTTTACCTAATCCATCCGTAACCAATCAGCTACCATTGGTGAACAATGAATCTGCTCCGAAAGATGTAGAAAATCGTTGTAGAACACCAAGCGGCCGTCCAGGACGTTGCGAAGATTTAAGCAGTTGCCCCGCCTTACTCTTGAATCTCAGCAGTTTACGAGAATCGCTCTGCTTTAAAAGTCTATTTGTACCGGGTGTATGTTGTCCTATACCGGAACCATCCACTGTTTTAACTACTCAGCGTCCATTAAAATTAACTACAAAGCGACCCCCAACAACAGCAACCACGAAAAAACCTCAAATACGCCCTTCACCTTCGCCTAGTCTAGTATTGATACCGCACATAAAACCTATAACTAGCACAACGCTGAGTCCATTAGATTCGAATGGAAGCGAAAACATAATCGATCCCGAAGATTGTGGCCAGCAAGAGTACTCAGCGGGACGTATTGTAGGGGGCGTGGAAGCACCTAATGGACAATGGCCTTGGATGGCGGCAATTTTTTTACATGGTTCCAAACGTACCGAGTTTTGGTGCGGAGGCTCTCTAATTGGTTCGAGGTACATTTTAACAGCCGCACATTGCACCAGAGATTCACGCCAGAAACCGTAAGTATTTTTGTTTTCAATCAAATTAATTCCACTTTCATTATACCGTACATCACTTGCGGTACAGGATGTATTAAGTTAGTGCGGGCGTACTTAACACCCAGAAGGGCTTAAGATAAACCAAAATTTTGTTATACCGATCGATTTAAAAAATGGTTCTAAGCCTCCTGCCCATCTGGCCATTTGTGCGTCTGATACCTGCCCATGTAAATTTGCATGGTAAAAGCATTACAGTCCCGTAAGCCCGAACATTGAACACCCTACACGATTACCCTTAGGGCAATTGTTCCCTCGTTTTAGAAATAAAAAACCAAAAATTACACATTAGTTCCATTCGAAGACATATTTTCTACGAAAGGCCGGAAAATGAAGAATCCCTAAAACATCGCACGTCGTGATAACTTTCTTCCCCAAAAATTTTATTATTTTTGACTTTCTATCATAGAAAAGTGGAACCTAGGCATTCTCTCCGTACGCGAGCTTACTTTTTATAATAATCCTAACATATATTGGTGTCTATAGAATTCATTTTAGTTGGGAAGGGATTCAAACCATTGCCATAGCCAATCACACCAATCTAGAATTTAGAAAAAACAATTTTTTTCCATATAACTCACTATTTTGAAAAGTCGTTATAGAGAAAAATATTGCAGTTTTTAAAATTTCTCGAGTAGTCGAAAAAGTGCTCCGATCCGAAGAAATTTCAATAGCGTCCTTGCTCGGTGGACAAAATACGTCAGTATGTGCTAAATTTCATCCACATATTTCAAAAATTGCCACCCACATGTCGAATACAAGTGGTAAAACGGACGGACAACCGGTAGATTTCCCTCAACTTCTTCTGGGTGGTGCTTATATCCGCACAAACTTTATATATACTTTTGTCCCACAAGTTGTGCTATGTATAAAAGTTGTTCGGCTTAGCTTATCGAAAACATCCTATATGTTTCACTAGGGAAAGCTATTGTAAAGACTTGTGTAGATTGACGCTGCTGCGTGACGCTGTTATAAAAATCGTGTTTCGAAGAAAATGCATTTAAATTTTCAACTGTCCGCCATAGTGCACTATACAATTATGTACCAAAAATTAATTTTTTTTGAACATTTGATATGTTGCCACGCCCATAATTGTCTTTTCACATCATTCTTGACTATTAAAGGGATCATTTAAGCCGAGCTATTAAAGGGATCATTTAATCAAAAAGGAAAAAACAGATTTTTTGTTAAAGCCCCCAAGAGGTTTAAGGTTTTATGTATACCATGTAAAGACCAGGATTAGAAGGACCACCTTATTTCAATAAGTCACATGGTAATGTACTCTTACTTGTTTTTAGATTCGCAGCGAGGCAATTCACTGTACGATTAGGTGATATTGATTTATCTACAGACGCTGAACCCTCAGCGCCGGTAACATTTGCCGTTAAAGAAGTTCGAGCCCATGAAAGGTACATGAAATTATAATTTTTGTAAAAAAAACTATTTTTCATTTTTATAAAATTTTTCATTTCTTTTGCTGCAGATTTTCGCGCATTGGTTTTTATAATGATATTGCGATCTTAGTATTGGATAAACCCGTAAGGAAATCAAAATATATTATACCCGTATGCTTGCCTAAAGACGGTCGTGTTCCGCCAAACGAACGTTTACCGGGTCGCAGAGCAACTGTAGTGGGTTGGGGTACAACTTATTACGGCGGTAAAGAGTCAACAAGTCAGCGTCAGGCGGAGTTACCCATATGGCGTAACGATGATTGCGATCGTTCGTATTTTCAACCTATTAATGAAAATTTCATTTGTGCCGGTTATTCGGATGGCGGTGTTGATGCTTGCCAGGTTAAACTTGAATTAATAAAATCATCATTTTTTTTTAATTTTACTTATTTTGTTTTTTCTTTTTTCTTTTTATTTTGTTTTTTTTTTTATTTTTTATTAATTAATTTTAGGGAGATTCTGGTGGTCCACTTATGATGCGTTACGATTCTCGTTGGATACAATTGGGTGTCGTTTCGTTTGGTAATAAATGTGGTGAGCCTGGTTATCCAGGTGTTTATACTCGGCTAACACAATACTTAGACTGGATACGTGATCATACAAAGGATTAATTGCGAAAAGTTTCCCTTAACGTACTGTTATTATTTTCATAACTAACTAGTCTCTCCACAATGCGTACATTTTCTTATTTTCATTTATCATATAATCCGCTTTTTCATTTTACTCGAATATATGTTTGTAATAATTCAAAACTTTTTTTTTTCTTACTACTGAAGGAAAAATTGATATGAAAAAATACCCTAAGTAATTATAAATAAATATTACTTTTTGTTGGTAAAATCATGAGACCAAGTGAATGTCGATAACTATTGAACTTAATGGTACTAAGGTAATAAAAAAAATTGTTGTCAGAAAATCTTTAGATACAAATGATGCAGAGCACTTTAATGGAAAGCATATTTCATCATTTCTTGTAAACGATGCTCTCTCTCATTTATGGCTTTTCTTCTTCATCTACAAACACTTACATGTACATCATAACAAATAAGAAAACTATAATCGGGCAACGCGCACTGTTAGATACTCTGCCCTACTTCGCCTAATAGGGTAATACACTAAAACTTGTACATTATTTTTATGTAAATGCAAAATTTTCATGAAAGCCCTCATATTGGGAAACACCCAAAACATTAGCTAACGTCGTGCGAAGTTAGTAAACTTAATTTACTTGTCAAAGATAGTATAACGCTTCAATTACTTCTGTCCTAACAAACCACAAGTTAGGCTTTGTCATCATAGAAGATCTTGCTTCATGAGAGCCCCAGTATATGGTGCGGTCTAAAAAATAGATCCAGGTGGTCCGAATTCCCATTAGTTGGAAAGTATTAAGGAAAAATTTTCATCATAAAATATTAAAAACTAAACCTTTTTGGCATACAAAGCTTTATTTTGCTTATTATCTACGCAATATCTACGTACTATCTACATATTTTTAACCCACTAAGATTTACTTACTTAATATCTACGTTATGTACGCATCGCGACAAATTGTCTGCATATCGCTTGCGAGAAAATTAACGGTTTATGCGATAAAAATATTATTTGCTTGCTCAATGAACTT
>KK499888.1:418833-433407 GCA_000688715.1 Glossina pallidipes
CTCACTTTTTATTATATCGATCAGCTGAGAGTCATTTTCTGGATCCGTCTAAGCTTGCTTGTCTGTCGGTACCTCTGTCACATATCCTTTTGTTTGGTTTACAGATAGTAATTTTTGAGATATTTTCATGAAATTTGGTACACCGACCTGTCTTGGCCCAAGGACGAACGCTATTGAAAATAGTTTGAATCAGACAGCTATTCTGGGCATATCTCCTCCCCGGGTGAGGGCAAGGCCTACTTAAAACCTCTGCCTTTCTTTGGGTCAGACATCCGATTGCTATGCAATTCCACGCCAAGCCGAGGCTCTTCTCGCGGTTTGGGCCAACTACAATTACTACGAAACTCCCGCAGTGGACCCTGACACCCGTTGTATCAGATTTAAAAGGAGAAAAAATAATGAAAGCCCTCCGTCAGGCTTTGCATCAGGTCCCATACGACTTGAAACTCGGTTTGGGATATAATCTGCAGAAGAAGATGCAGAGATAAAGAACCAATCAATACAATGCTCATGGACATTATGCTCTCAGTGGGCCTAAATCCTTTCGTTTAATAAGCGAAACGATACCCTTAGGAGAATGTGTAAGAAAAGCTCAAACGAAGTTCAAACAATTATAGCAATGCAAGGAAACGTGGAAAAGGGTTGCCTCCCCGGACGGCCAGACATACAGACAGACGAACATACAGACTTAGTTGTGTTCGTCTTGAACTCTTCTGTGTGTTACATACGTCCGCACAAAATTTAACATGCCCTGCACCACAAATGGTGTAGGGCACAATAAGGACTTATATGACAGAAAAGTCTACTTCTTAATATGTTGCAATGACAATGAGGTCTTTGTAAATCAATCATCATTTGAATCAATTTGAAGAAAAATAGATCTATTTTTTAGAGCGTACCATATATGCGAGACTATCTTGAGAGCAAATCCTTTTGTACCAGCAGAGGCTAATTTGTTGTTTTTTATGACGGAAACAATTGGAAAATAATAAATTTGCTAAACTTAGACCAGGTTAACGTTTGAGTATGCGTCAATGCAAGAGCGGGCTCTCCTGAGAATAAAATTAAATATTAATTAAAATTAAATATTAATTAAAATTAAATATTAATTAAAATTAAATATTAATTAAAATTAAATATTAATTAAAATTCAATATTAATTTAAATTAAATATTAATTAAAATCAAATATTAATTAAGCGAAGTGATGTAAGTGATGTCTAATGACCTTGCCCTGCTTTTAATTACAAATGATATCAGTCTATCGCTCCCGGTAATTATTGATCGATATATTGTACACAATATATGCATAAACGCATCAACGTGCATTTATTTGTTTGCAAGTGACGTTAAAATTATAATTAATTTCCATTGAAAGTATTAAAAAGGCTTTTAGAACTTTTCTATTGGAGGCGAAGCGAAGAGCAACAACGAACAGAATGACATAATTGTATTTTATGAAAATCAAATCAATGAATAGATTGACAAAAAAGGTGCGCCTATCGGAAGTAAATCATTGTTTTAATATCCGCAATTTGAAAGTTTGTTTGCAACGTGAAATCACGTCAACGACAGAAAGCACGTGTTTGTGCGAGTATTAGGGAAATTGTTATCGGTAACTTGCGAAGCACAATGCTTTTGCAATTTTAGCGAGTTTACGAAAAAAAAAAAAAAAAAACAAGAAAAAAAAAGATTTGCTTATGCGCTATGGAAGTTCATTCATCATCATGTAGGTTCTATTGTTTTTGATACCTGATTCAAATCACTCTAGGAAGTATATTAAATTTTGTCAAATGTTTGTAACAGTATATATATATATATATATATATGCGCTTGATAAGCAGATCGGTTTAGCCATAAATGTCTATTCATCTCAAAGTTTTCAATACAAAAACTAATAAAAGTAAAATACAAAATCAAGGTCACCGGACGTTATAGTGAACGCTCATTCGTTAGAGACATAATAGTTATCGAGATGAGTACGCATCCACTAGACTACAGCAACTTTCTATCTCGTCTTTTTCCTTGTTCTTTGCCTGCTGTCACCGCGTTACACGTTCAAGAGACATAACCTGAGTCGTTCGAAAATGGAACCCTTAAGAATTGCTTAAGAATTGCTCTCAAATGACTTGTAGTTTATACGATTAACGGAGTACACAAGACGAAATTCGGATCGAACCAAATGTAATGTCCTTGTCGCTTTTTTATACCCATCATCGAAGCATGGAAAGTATGTTCATTTTGTCAAAACTTTGGCAAGACCGCAAAGGAAGCTTCAGAGACCCCATAAAGTGTATATGTTCTTGATCAGCATCAAATACCTAAATCGATTTACGAATGTTCGTCTGCATGCCTTTTGAATGATGTGCTGATTGGCAGCAAAAGTTAAGCTATAGGCTTCAAATTTGGCAGAAACATTTGAAGTTTCCCCACTGGCCAAATCGGTCGAACGACCATGTCTTAGTACCATGTAAACTGGGAACAGTTCTCCTAATCAAGAAGACAAAATAGTTTGGTCTTTTGCTCATTACTCACAAACTCTTCGCTTGTCCATCTGTCTGTTTGCCCTTTTATCTGTCCATCCATCTGTCTGCCCATCTGTCTGTCTGTCCGTATGTCCGTTTATCCATCTATCTGTCTGTCTGTCTATATATCCGTTAGTCCATCTTTCCCATTCGCAAAAATTATGATATCGCCTTCTAAATTGTAAAGGTGAAGGGACACGCCCATATTGCAATAAATTCTGAGAGCAACTTTCCTTTCTGCGTTTCTTTGCGACTTATTCATAAACTACAAAAGTTCCCCAATATAAATTTCCAATTTTTATTCGACAAAAATTGAGGAAATCATCCACGCCCACTCAATCTAACTGACTATGAAAATACATTTTTTTTTTATTTTTTTTTTTGGGATGAGTATAAAAGATTCGTTCACAACCGACTATAATTTTCTTAGTTTCTTTTTTTCTTTTTTTGTTTTTCAAACAATGCAGTAGAAGAGACCAATTTATCATAACGTGAAAAGTTGCACTAATGTGTGCATGTGAGTGTGGCTTTGTGTGTGTGTTTCATCTATTTATTTTTCTATTTAAAAAAAACTTTTTTTTTTTTGGAAATTTTTCATATTTTTCGTACACATATTTGGCAGTGAAAGCGTGTCAAAGTTGCGTTTATAATGCGAAGACCTTAGAGATCTGCTTTAGTTATAGTTATATATAAAAAAATTGACTTCAAGATTAAAGAATTTCCAAGTGTGAAAAGAGCACATATGCTTACTGCAACATGCACTTACTTACTTATGCTGATATTAATGAAGTTTGCGTTCACATATGTCTTCTTGTCTTGTGTTGGTAGTTAGTAAATATCAGACATCAAGTGAATAGAATTCCATTACTGTTATTAGTATTTTGACACTGATTGCCTTGTCATTGATTTACTGAGATTTACTGTAGCAACGCATAAAGGATATTATGCTATATATATATATATATATATATATATAAGGTTGTGTAAGAAGTAAAATATCAAGTGAAAAAAAAACCAAAAGTCATCAATACTTTGATTTGGTTAAATGTCATACGAAATCATGTTAGTCTTAGTCCAACATTTAAGCTAATGCTATTATTAGTCTTGAATATGAATTCTGAACTTTAACATTTTCACTTTTCATATTTGTTTCATTTGATGAAAGTGAAGTGATTCCATTACAGCATTGCTTGGGAACTTTTTTTTTTGTTGTTTTTTTTGCTTTAAATTTCTCTTGTTTTCTTGCGTTTCTTTATGCGAATAGAAAATAAGTACAGTTGACTTTCCATACAATTCATAGGTCAAAAGAGCTTGTTATAAAGACTTCTCTTGTAATTATAAGACACATTTAAGCAACTGACGAATTAATTCATTGATAGGCATCTAAGGCATTTTATGGGGGGTGTAGGGGATCTTTAAGTACCTAAGATCGTTCAAGTGGGTGGGACTTAGATTTAAGAAGAAAGCAAGTACGTATAGACCATTAAGTTCTAAAACGAACGAAAGTTACACTTGCTTAGATGGAACGAGCCATTTTGGTAAGCTTTCATGTCGCTAAAATCCAAAATTGTCTCCTAACACGCAGGAAAAGTGATGCACAACCTCACTATTTTGATGGTGTTATTGCAGAAGAATCGGCAAGCCTTGATGTTCCACGATGATGGCACGAGAATATAAAGCGATGTTCCTTAGACCCTTAGAACATGCGGTCGAAGTGCCGTAAAATGCGGCCAAGAGCTTAGCTTTTTAAAGCGATGAAAAAAAAGTACGTGCGGCACTATTTGTACTGCCCGTATCCAGCCAAAATTAGAGTATAGCTCGGATGTGTGGGCGGGAGCCCTCGACCGCATACAGCGAAAGCCTCACGTACTCATGGGCGACGAAGCTGTATCCAGAACTCTTGATAGTCTTGGCCATCGACGTAATGTGGGCTTTGTTGCGCTTATGTGCAAGCAAGCTTTCCACAGAGATTTAAGGGCTGTGTCTTTCCTAGCGTTCTCTCCCACTTGTCATGGAGTTACATAACATAACGCATAACATACTACCGCGTCTTTTCGTCTTTTAACTGCACAGCTTGCCTTTGGGACAAACTGCCAGCAGTAGTCTTTCCTGCCGTACCTGTTGTCTCCATTTTCAAGTCGGACATTCACAAGCACTACTCCCTTTCTTCCCTCCCCCACTCAACACTTCCTAAAAGCTTTCCTGATTATCACCGCGCCCGCAAGTATACGATATATCCTTTGAGTGACTCATCATAGCAAAAAAAAAAAAAAAAGATACGAAACTCTTTTGAGCCAATTTTCTTTTATAGTGTTGAGAAGGGCCCATTGTGGGTGGTTCGGGAACAGCTTGCCTTCTTACTCGGTATGAAGTTGCTTTGCAAAGAAAGGCGGAGATTTGGCACGGGCTTCGCTTTTTGCAGAGGGGCAAACACGACCATGATGTGTCCTCGTGTGTTACTCGCGAACTAATTCCATCCACGGCTAAGGATGTGCGTTTTCGCGGCGGAGTTAACTCTTCAGAGTGAGAATTCACGTTGAACTTCTAGAGACATCAGCTTGTTTGTTGCTCTTTCTGCTAATACCTACATCGGACGAATAAGCTTCCCTACAGCGGCACATTCTCATAACGGGGGCAAGTTATCTAATTTATTTTTATCATTTAATTCACATTCACTTAGGGCAATTGGATGAGTGTTCGCTTGCCGTTTACAACAATTTCGCACGCAAACTTCTTCCAGCATATTCGAGGAGGAAGACGATTTTTACTCTCAAGATATTCTCAGTGAAAATCGCCTGTCTAGGATTTGACTTGACGGCAAGAATTTATTTAAGTCGTTGGGACATAAGTACAGACTTGAATATTGAGGCAAAGATAAGACTTATATCTCCTTTGGATTGTTTCCTTAATACCCATTATCTCGAGAGCGTAAAAATGTTGAATTAACTTTATTTTCTTGAATTTCTCCGGGAGAAAACTAATAAGGTATCAGTGACCTATAGGATTTGAAAAATGCGCGAACCCATCCTTGTTGCATAACATAGTAACTAAAATTATTTTAAATATGGTTTGGCTAAACTTTTGTCGCCGCTATTCAGAAGCCAAGTATTCAAGAGATGAGTAGCGGAGCTATAATAGCTTGCGGTAGAGCCTCATCAATTTTTATTTTCCTTTTTTTTTTGCTCATTACGTTGTGACTCTTGACATCTATTCTGCCATCGTTTTTATTTGACGCTCCCCACTGATACAACCTCCTACAGAAGTACACGAATGAGATAAACACAGGTATTCATCCCTACACTGTCTGTCATTCAACTGTAGTGGTTGACCCAGCAATGCTTCATACAGCTACAAGAACAATAACAACCCGCCGTCGCGCGGAGAAGAGGTGAATGGCGAGTTTTTTGTGTTGCGCCCGATCTCTGTTGAAAATATTTTTAATTTTGCTTCCTATTGATCAAATCGAGAATATCAATAGCATTCAATTCTCGGGACGACACGGACTATTTTACAAAGAATCACATGTGAATCGATTCAGTAGTTTTTCAATATGAATTCATGAACACTGCCTTCTACACATATAGATAAATAGGTTGTCCACAGACATTTGCTGATTTGAAACTATATTTTAACTAAACTGGGAAAAATGTTTACAGGTCCATTGTGTTAATAGCTTCATGTCTCTAATTTTTGCATTCTGTTACTAGATTACCCCAACCCTGTACTTATACCCTACATAACTTGCGGTATAACAGCATATTAAGTTTGTGCGCTCAACATTTATCAAACCAATCAGTTCAGAATCACTTTCTCAATCGAATTTAAGTTTACCTATCTCTTGGTCCGTCTGTCTGTTGCTCTTGTATTCAACGTACAGGTCGCCATTTTTGAGATATTTTAATGAAATTTTCACAACGACCTGTTTTGATCGAAAATAGTTCGGGTCGCGGGACTTTTTCGACCATTTATCCTCTAACTGGAAAGCGATGGGCGTCGGTTTACGACAATGTTTTTATTTATTTAGATTGAAATCAATTGAAAGTTCGAATTTTATACCTTTTTTTTGTTCAAAACCATTCTAAAATTTCTAGATTTCTTGTTAAAACTCTTTGCAACTGTAAGAGTTTCGTTAAGAGATAATGTTTTTGTACCCCATACAACTTTTGGTAACAAGGTATACTAAGTTTGTGGAGATGTACACAACACCCGAAGGGACTTAAGACAGAGCCACCTTTCGTTATGCCGTTTAAGCTAGTCTGTCTATCCGTCCTTCTATGTCTGTCCATATATTCTTAGATTCAATCCGCAGATCGCAATTGTTAAGACACTTAGACGGAGAACTTTTTCGACCACTTTCCATACAAGGCCTATTTTGATAAGTCATTATATGCAAGCATAACATAAGTCGTTCGGAATAAATGGATTAAGCAAAGCAAGTGGTGTTGCATGTTTAATGGTCGACCGTGACGGACTAAAATGTTTTTACTTCTTTTTCCTTTTGAAATACGATCCGTCGCTAAAAAAATATCCCAAAAACGTATATAAACATTGGTGGCGCTCAGCAAGCAGTCGAAAGAGTAGGATAATTTCTGCCTTTGCCGATCGAGAGGGATGGGCGAACATGTTGGAATTTTGGGGAATGTGTTATGAGCATTTTTGTATGTTACGAACAGAACTACAAAGCATGTGTAGATTCAATTTTGGTTAACGGGTATTACAGCGGAGCAAGCAAGCCGGTAGACTTATCTTCATTGTTGTTTGTTATATTTTGTTGTGAACGTGCACTTAAAAACACTGCTGACTGCTTTCAACAACTTTAATATTCGTGAATAGATCACTTTATGGAGATCTACTAAACGCGCAAGATTCAAAAAAGATTTTTATTATTATTTTTTATTTATATTTATATTTATATGCGTTCTCGCTTTCATTTATTTCTAGAGAAAAGTAGTAATAAGATTATAGTCGGGCAAAGCCGTCTCTTAGTTACTCTACACTGCTCCGCCTTCAAGATTTATTCACCGAAAACTACACATTATTTTCATGCAAATGCGTACTATTCAAGCAAACCCGCATATCGAAGAATTTCTTATATGTGCCGGTATCCAAAAAATAATTCTACATGATCCAAATTCAGTAAGGAAATTTTGAAAATCGCAAATCTTTTCCATATAATGACTTTTCAAGATAGGGCGTTATATGGGCGTTATATGGGGAGTGGTCGTAAGAGTGGCCCGATCTGAACAATTTTCAGTAGCTTTTGTCCTTCGGTCAAATCAAGTCAGTGTACCAAATTTCATCAATATATCGCAAAAATTGCGAAGTGGTTATGGGCAGACATCAGATGGACAGGCAATACGTGGACAGACAGGCAGAAAGACACACAGGCTTAGGTCTTTTCAGAAAATGGTTCTGAATAAGCCGATATAGTAAAAGGTGGGTCCGTCTTAAGCCCTTCTGCGTGTTACATACGTCCGCACAAACTTAATATACCCTGTACCGCAACTAGTGGAGGGTATAATGATTTTATTTGCAGTTAACGTTTGAAGAAAAAGCTTACATTCGGCTTGAAATGAATGTTTTACACCCTGCACTGCTTTGCCCACTTGACTGATATCGTGTTGCGAATACTGTCGTAGATCGTATATCATGTATACTTCATATTAAATTTTTATAGGTTATGATGGCAATGCTCGTTTTTTTATTTAAAATTATATTTAGTTCCATTAAACGCATTATTAACATCCTTCCGGTCCGGCGTAACTTGAGGCTGTAAGTTAAAGTTTTAAAAACGCTCCTGGTTATAATTTTGGAAAAAGGAAGCAGGGCGTTGTGGGAGTTTTTTTTAAAGCTAACTTGCTGAGGATTAGAAATCAAAAAGCAAAAAAATTTGAAATCAAATTTTGATTCAAAACAAAATTTTCACTTTTCTTAATTGTGTTTCCAACGAGCGGACAAAAGGAACGGAAGCCTATCTAAAACGATTCTCCTATACGTGCTGAAGAGAACTCTACATATATATTTTATGGGGTCACCGAAACATATTTCTATGCTTTATAAGCATTTGATAAATCTAATGCACTACGATGGATATAAACTATATATAAAACCATGACAACCAATACGTAAATGTTTTTTCAATAAATTTCTGAAACAAAAAACGTGACAGCAAACAATGACTGTAGCTGTTAATCATGATGACATAGAAACGTGAATACATATACAGTTGCTCGCCGTATAGCGCAAAAATTGTTTTGAAAGCAAATTCACCGAAATATCTTTAATGAAATACGGATATGGTTTTTAAGATTCATTTTCGAGTGAAAATTGAAAAAACAAAAAAATTTTGAAAGAAATTATATTTAGTCGTGACCGGAATTTTCTTTACTCATTACTTTTATTAAAAAATACATATACAAAATATACTATAAAATATCGGGGGGGGCGTGGTTGATTTTTTCTATTCTGGTAGAAAACACGTAGAAATTTTTATTGTGCATCTGGTGTGGATCATGAGTAGTGAGCAAATATACCGGAAAATAGAGATATTCTCATTTTATTTAGTATATTATGAGTATATTCTATATATATATATATAGTATAGGCGCGTCCATTGATGGATCTGGCCACTTTGCATGCAGGAATCTCCTATTCTGTTATTTTTCCCCTCAGGATTGTTTTTACCATAGACATAATAACAGGATGGACGGAGGGACGGACGGGCATGCTTAATTCTATTCACTATTTGATATTGCTTGTTTCCCTCATAATGTTCAACTTACCGAATCGGGACCACGTAGGTGTATTATTTAGATCCCAACCCATACAAGCGTTCTAATGAAAAAGGCTTTACAAACCAAAACTATTTTACTAGTTTATGGTGAAAATTTGTCCTTTGTAAATTAACTATAGCAAATTTGAATCAGTTAGATCTATTTTTTAGACGGCACAATATAAAGGGTCGTTCATGAAAGTGAGCCTTTATGTAACCACGTTGACGTTTGAATATCGTCGAATACGAGGGGTTTTACGAAAATTATGCCTTTGCAAAAAAATAATGTGTTATTTTTGGTGTTTTATTAAGAAAGTGAGTGAATGATTTTATGAGGCGCGGTGGCGTGGGGTGGGTAATAGGCCGGCCTTGTCCGACTATAGTGTTCTTATTTGTTTCATCGAAGACATTACACTGATAGAAGAACATACAGACAGACAGACAGATGGATAGACAGGCGAACGGACAGACCGATAAGCGAACGGACGGACGGACATGCTTAAATCGATTCACTCTTCGATATTGCTTGTCTCTCTCATAATGCAGCCTATCTTACGTGGGTGGGTATGCAAAGGGAGGAAAATGATAATATTAGTGTATCCTAACGACAAAAGGGAAAGGGAAACTACAACTCTACCATTCTATCGAACTATCGTAGAAATCTTATTTTCTCATTTCTGGCCATATTTTCTTAATGGAAATATTTTATAATTCGAAGCTTTCCGTGACTGGTTCCATCTCTTAACTGCTTTTGGTTGTCAAGTATGTGAAATAATATAAAAAACACCGGAAAGTTTAAAAGAAAAAACGACGACATTATTAAAGCCAAAGTAAAAATGTGCTTATATTTTCTCATTTATATCAGGGCTAGAACTAATTTCTTATCAGGGATTTTTAAAGAACACTTGTTCGTTTTTCTGTAAGCGTTTGTCAAGCCGTGGCCTCATTTCTGAGCGGTTTTTTTTAAAAAGAAACAAACAGTATTTTCTTGTTTGTGATGTGATTTATATAAAAATATGAGTTTTTAAGTTTCAAGCAGCGATATAAAGTATCTCAGTGAAGGGCAAGCAAGGGAATTTATTGAGTGTTCGAACAAAACACTTGCGTTCTATGTCAAAGGAATCCGAAAAGTGGACAGTGTTACCTGGTTTAATACGAGAAGAGCGCTGCTGAATTGCGCCGAATGCTGATCTAATAGCGGAAGGGAAACAGTTAAGGTCGCCTATAAAGCGAAATACCTGGGACGACAACTCCTTTGACAGTGAGGTGAGTATATTAAGGATGGATTTTAATCAAGATATACATATCTGTGAATAGATCCAATAGAATGAGATGCTGCCAGCTGCAGCTGATATAACTGAGAGGAAAAACTGGTGCAATAAGAAATTTTGTAGATAGTGAAGTGGAATTACGCTCCCCCTCGCCGTTACATTCAAAAGATTTGCTTTTTTTCATTTAACATTGATTTCAAACAAAAAGTTGTTGCTTGTCTAAGTAGTTTTTCTCCAATTAGGACGAAAAAAAAAATCCTTTATTCGATTGTCTCAAAAAGGTCCTTCTGAAAGATAATAAAGGTAACGGCTAGCAGTAATATTTAATATCTTGAATGATATGTATTTCCACTACTTTCAGGAAATACAAGTACTTTATACCCTACACCATTTGTGGTACAGGGTATATTAAGTTAGTGCGGACGCATGTAACACGCAGAAGGGCTTGAGATAGACCCATCTTTTATTATACCGATCGATTCAGAATTGTCATCTGAATTGATCTAAGGTTGTCCGTCCGTCTGTCCGACTGATGTCTGTATATGAGTGCTGTGAACAGCTGATATAAATTTCGAGACATGTGCCCTCTTGGATTGGTAACAGCATCGTTTTTTTTTCCTTTGTTTAAGTAAATTTCTTGTCAGTGATTCTTAGAAGGAAAGAATCTGTCAGACGTTGATTGACCTAAAGAGACCTTGCTCTATACAAACAATTTTGAAGAATGTTTTTCGCTTATTTGGCGTGTCTTCTCGTCTTGTTCGAAAAGTTTTGAATATTTTTGAAATATCAAAAGATCTTTGCTCTCTATGAGTGATAATGATCTCAAATGTGTGTAATTACTTGCGATGAAACTTGGATTTATGCTTATGATCTGGAAACAGCTCAAAAATCTGATGAATTTCGTTCTACAGGTGGCGCTAAAAATAAAAAGAAATAAACCGCTGACAAGGCTGCTATTGCTAATCTAACAGAACACATTTCTCGTAATTTATATCAGATGTTCATAACAGTCATACCAACCTACCAAATGAGTATACATATCGACACTGTAGTGCGAATATTTTTAAAGCAAGTAAAAAATTTATACTCGGTCATGACCAGATCTTTTACACTCATTATCTGCGGCTGATTTTTTTATATGGAAGTTTATATAGCGTTTGTGTTGTATGTAGTGAGTAACAAGCAAAAAACATGGAAAACAAAGCGTTCAGAGTTTTTCTTGCGTAGGCGTGTGAATGTTGTAGGCGTGTCTTTTAATTGATTTAGATCGTTTTCAACATCTCTTGAAAGCTTATAGGCAATTTTGTGAACGGGGGAATGTTCACCGCAGGGGCGGGCAGGCAAACAGATGGGGAGTCGAACAGACAGACATGCTCCATTGCCATTGGTTAAGAATTTATATAGTCTTTGGGGTCTTTGGAGTTTGGTTCCGAGTCTTTTAAAGGTATTGAAAAAAAAGACATGTTGATACAGTACACGGACAGAGGGATGGACGAACAGACGAAAACACAAACCTGCTTAAGTGCATCCCGAATTTGAAGCTAGTCACAATTTTATGTAGTTTGTGAAGTTTTTGAATCTTTTTTCTGCACGTTACAAAAGTATTGAAAAAAGGTTAAAATTTTGATATGCTGTAATACTAGGGTGGGCGTATTTTTACGCATACAGCATAGCCCATACGATATACCTTCAAATTTTTGTAAATATAACACTTGTAGTTTGTGAGTAATGAGGAAAAAACCAAGTTTTTACTCCATTTAAAAAACTGTGGAGTTCTCACTTTACGTGACGCCTTTGACATGTGCTTCGACAAATTTGACGCACTTTCAACACCAACCTGCGTTCAAAAACTTCCAATGTTTCTGCCAAGTTTGAAGTCGATAGCTGTATTTTTGCGTTTATGACAATATCTACTAAACACAGATGGACGGACGGACATGTTTAAATCGAATCAGAAATTGTTGCCGATCACGAATACTTTGTGGGGTCTGTGAAGCTTCCTTCTGGGCGTTGCAAAGGTTTTGACAAAATTAATATAACCCTCATCCATCAGTGCTGGGTATAAAAATACAGGCTCCTACTACTTTTTTTATCCACAGTAGTATATCCAGGCTTTACAAATGGTATCTTAAAATTAGTCATAATGTATACTGTGATGTATACAGAAGGCATTCCTCAACATTTTTTTCGTATTAATATTTCGGATAACTACGTTATACAATCGCTTACTGTATGCAAAAGCTAATGTTTATTTGCCGTAGAGTTTACAAAAAGTAGTTTAATTATGAAAAGATTTGAGGGAAACTATCACTTATAGCAGATGTTTACGCTAATATGTATAAACGACCTTTAAAGTCAGTCGAAAACTATTTTCGCCCCAATCAAGTAGTTTCCGTAATTTATACTTCAGTTTTTACGCGTGCATTGTAACCACCCACCGCCGGTGGTAGGAATTTTGTTTTATTTCCTGCTGCGTTTTTTGTAAAAACAAAAAAAGTTTTAATTTTTTTTTTTTTTTCATTTCAAAATTTACGTATTCATGGCATTTTCGCATTTCATATGTTTGTTGTTCTTGTTATTATTATTGCCGTTATTGTTGTTATAGTCGCTATTAACCTTGTTTCTTGTTGCCGTTTTAGCATTCGAGTTCATCGCGTTAGAGGTGAAGCTTTTCTTCATTTTTGATTTTGGTTGAATTTTTATGAAATTTCATTGCGCAACGGTTTTAAGAACGGTATGGACTCACTAATACCGTCAATTGTTATCGACCATCCGAACGGTTCAGCAATGGACGCATGCTTTACAGCATTCGATAAAGACGGGTGAGAAAATTTTTTTTTTCAATTAAATTTCCATACGCTTTTACAAAAGTGAGTTTTAATTAAGTTAATTATGAAAAGTTTTAAAATTTCATTTACTTAATTCATAATTTATTTGCGTGTGTGAATTTGTGATAAACGAGACGAAGACACATTTCATTATTAATCTATTATTTGCAAGAATTTTTAATGAAAATTTTTGAAAAAAAAAAAAAAAAAAATTATTTAAAAAAATTTCTCATTATCAGCGATGGTCGTTTAAATTTGGCAGAATTTACATTAATTTGTCGAGCATTATTTCGCAATGATCGCGGGCATATATATGATATGCCTGCTGAACGCTTAGAACAAATATTCTCTGTGTTCGATACTAACGAGGACGGTTACATAGACAGGGATGAGTTCAAATTTTGTTGGAATCAATGGATAAAAACGGTAAGAGTTTGAAAAATTTTTACATCAATATGTTTTCTTTATATATATATTCATTATATATGTATGGGGTAAGCCAATGATGGCCTTTACACCCTATACTAGTTGTGCTACAAGAATGTGTATTCAATTTTTAGCGGATATATGCAATAAGCAGAAGGATTTGACATCGATTTACATTTTTTTATTATACCGATCTGTCCGTCCATCCATCTGTCCGTCATATTTTCTTCAGGCCGTAATTTTTGAGATATTTGGATGAAATTTACTACACCGACACGTTCCGAGGCAAGGATGAACTCTATTGCAAATGATTCGGATCGGAGCATTTTTTCGAACATTAAATTTATGCGGGTGCACACAATACTCGATAGGAGTTGGTATAAATCCGCCTTTCGTCATATCAATCGTTGAATCCATTTAAGCTTGTCTGTCCGTCTGTCCGTTTTGTGTTCTTGTCTTCAAAACTAAAGGCCGTAATTTTTGAAATATGTTGGTTATATTTTTTACACCAATACATTTGGGGGCAAGGACGAATACTATTGAAAATTATATTCGGATGGGAGGGTTTTTTCGACCTCTTTCTAGTTATTTTAAAAGTCGTTACGTTAATAATTGCAGGGTGGTGTGTTGATATTTAATGGTACGCCATGAAAGCTGTACATATTTTACTTGTTTATGAATTAAAAATTTTATGTGTACGCAACGCGGCTGTTATTCTAAACTTTTGCTCTGTTTATTTATTTATTTATTTAC
>KK499888.1:442379-466763 GCA_000688715.1 Glossina pallidipes
CATGGATTGGCTGGCAACTGGTCTCGAAATGCTGAAGAAGTGCGAAAGCGGGTCGATAGGTCGATTAGATCGCTGCTAAACGAATATCGTCATTTCGATACGATATTACTGTGTTGCAAGAAAGATGGGAAGAAATTGCAGAAAATCATGGAAAATATTTTGATTAGTATTTTATTATACGACGCTCCCAAGTGAAAAAATGATCAGAACACTTGCAAGCACCTATTATATACATATATATACCTACGCACATTTATGTATATATATATATATATATATATGCATATGTGTATATGTAATCTGCTCTGTATATGTATATATGTATACATGTACATATATCTGTACATATATCCACATATATCAATCGGCTCGTTTGGTGAAAGCTACAGAATTGAGAGCAAAACTCACTTTACTTTTGAATTTTGTTCGACATTTCGTTACGGTCGTCATCCACTAGCTGTCTAAAGTTGCAAAGGAAATGACAAACTTTATTACATGTTTGCGTTTGAATGTAATAATGTTAGCAAACGTAACATAGAGTTAATGTTAAATCATATCAGCTTTTCAATCTGTAGCAGATTCTAGACACTTGGACTTGGCAATATATGTAGTAAGGCAGTCATGCAATTCTCTTTAAATTTGCTTTTAAAGCTATTGTAAGTCAGATTTACGCAGATGTACTTCCATATGTCTGTTTCACATTCATGCACTTTTTTGTGTGTACGCTTATGTGTCGACACTGAAATAATTTCCGTTTTCGAAATTAGTTTACATAAAAAAAAAAAAAAAATCTTTCCTATGATAAATATATACAATGACACATACACAAGTTAATCCTCCATTGTAATGTACATATGTAAGCATGTGGTAGTTATGTGTTATATTGCCTTTGGGGGAAAAATATTGAGAGATTTTCATCAGTAGATGATGTTTGGTGGCAGTAATATATCCGACGACACGAATAAGATCGCGTACTACTCACAAATATTTGGAAGGTCAAATTTCGGCTAACATCTTCAGGATCCTAAATGAAATTGGACTCGACGTTATTTGCAAAGTGTTGCAATTTCATTAGACAATGGATTTTATAATTTTTTTATTGTAATTTTTAAATCAATTCCTAAAAAACTGTATCAGCATGAGGTTGGTCGTGACTCAAAAGATACTGAGGCCTTTAATCGGCAGTTCAATGGCCACATATATCCTATTCCTACTACTACTTCTGCTGAGAGATATCATCTACGTTGCATCGTGCAGAATACCAAACATCTTACCCCGTGTTATTCTAGAAGCGAATCTGATAGGAGTACGCAGGATATTTTGACGCAACTTAATTCGATGATTACTCCGCTTAAGACATACGACATAAGTATATAAGAGTCGTTAGTACCAGGTGGGTGTTAGCGGGCTAATATCTTAGGTCGGTTGGATCGTGCTTGGTCATAGCTGTACGATCAGATTGGATCGCTCTGTATTTATTTCTCTTTCCTCTCTTCTTTATGATCATCACTAGGCTGTGCATATATAAAGGATTTCACCTGTGTGATTAGTTATTTAAAAAAAAAAAAATATTGAATGTTGTATATTTTATTGAGTTAAGTGTGTTCTCGAAAAAAGCTGAAATAATCGATTTAATCTGATGTTTTTCTTCAAAAATGCTGGCGAAACGTATTAACGCTTTACTTTAATTGCTTGTAGCAGACTACTCTTTTTTTTTAAAAAAAAAAAGAAGAAAAAAATTATTAAATCAATATAAACCATATGCAACTCCCATTTCTTAAGACTACCACCTTTACAAAAATATCCAAATCTATATCTGTCTAATACTATGAACAGACAGTCAAAATTGCTTTGGGTTCGTCAATTTAATTCAACAAATAGAAAAAAAAAAAAAAAAAAAACAACTGAGAAAATTATACTCGGTCGTGATCGAATCTTTTATACCCATTACTAGTGTTCTAAAAAAGACTAAGAGAAAAGAAAACAAGTAAGAAAATTAAATTCATTCGGGACGAATCTTTTATACCCGTCAACGTTATCCTAAAAAAGACAAGGGAAGTAAAAGCACAAAATTTTCATGCTTTATAGTATTGGATCGGCCAGACTTATGTTTTTTATCTACAAAATAAAAGTATTTGTCGCATAAGCGTGTGGGTCTTATAGGCTTTTCCTTGGAAACGTTTAAGTCACTTCCAAATTTGTTTTGTAAATTTGTACGTACAGCTACTACATAATTGCGCAGATAGACATATGGACAATTGAACAGACGGACATGCATTCCAAATTTGAAACCTGCCAAGAATTTATTAAATTTATGGGGTTCTTAAAACTTGTTTCTGCGCCTTATAAGGTTATTGAAAAAAAAAATTATATTTTGATACACCATAATACGGGATAGGAGTGGTCATTGCACATATGCTACAGCATCGCCCATGGAATGTGAGTTTAAATTTTTGTAGATTTATCTGCTATAGTTTATGGGCAATGAGCAAAAAAAGAATTTTTTATTCTTTTTGAAAAACAGAGGTGTTGTCAGTTCACGTGGTGCTGTAGACATGTCTTTCGACCGATTTGGCCCGTTTTCAATATCAACTTGCGTGCAGGAACTTGCAATGTTTCAACGAAATTTGAAGTCGATAGCTTCGTTTTTGCGGCCAAGAGAATTTTTATAATCAACGTTATACAGACGGACAGGCGGATCCTCATCCTTTGTTGATGAGCATAAAAGTGTCGTTTTTTTCTCGTTAGTTATAAACCATAACAGATACAATGATAAAAACTTGCATTTATATTCTAAGAGTAGTCCTGCTGTACGTGTAGAAAAAAAAAAAAAATTAGGCCACGCCTATTCATTACTAATTAGTATTGAAATTTCCTGCTTTTATTAAAACCAGAAAGGAATTTCAGCCACCCTATAAAGTTAACATGGTCATACATGCAGATATCTCCTTCAAAAAGGGGCAAAAACATTGGCAATCATTCCGCTGAAATAGGCTTGGAAAATAGCTTAAATCCCTAAAAAGGCACGCCTATAGTACAATACAAATCGAGACAAAGTAGGGAAATCTAATTTTTCTTCTCAGCCATTTTATACCCCACACCGTTCGTGGTACGGACCATGTTACCTTTGTATCGACGATGCAACACCCCGAAAGCCTTACGGTAGACCCAACTTTTTATTATACCAGAAAGGGATTCTGAATCAAAGGTTGTTTGTCCTNGGTAGACCCAACTTTTTATTATACCAGAAAGGGATTCTGAATCAAAGGTTGTTTGTCCTTTCGTCCGTCCGTTGTCTGTCCTTATAAATTTATGTTCAAGTTGCCGATCGCAATTTTTGAGATATTTTGATGACGTGCTTTAACCCTAGAACGAGTGCTAATGAAAATGGTCCGGATCGCTCCATCTTTTCGATCACTCTACATATAACGTCTTATATTGAAAAGCCGTTATATGAAAAAAATTTGCAATTTTCATAAATTCTCGAACAAAAGCCGCTGAGTATTTCGTCACACTAAATTGGTGTGAAAAGTTCGGATCGGTTGGGGTAAATTTTTGCAGCCCTTCCTTTCAAACAAGTGTTCCTACGAAAACTGAATATCTATAAGGTAAAAAGATTTACATTTTCATTATTTCATGGGGAAGGTTGGCTCATAATAATAAATTGATAAAGAAATCAATTTTACCGTAAGTCAATTTTTTGCATACCGCCGTATATAAAAATTCTTAGGAAGTGCAAATCCTCATGAGCCAAAAGGGTCTAAATGTTCATGTGTTATGATGAAAATTTATTTATGGCAGCCCTTGTCCGTCTATAATATTCTTACTCGTCTAAAATGACGCTAACGGGCATTAAAGATTCGATCGCGGTCGGAATACGATTCGCTTATTTGTTTAAATAATTTTCTAGAAAACTTTTCTTTAAAAATTATTTACCGAAAAAATGTGATGCTCAAGTTAACAAAGACAACAAAGTTTATTTGAGCTAAAGAATTTTAAGATATTAATTATTCAAGGATTTGAACATTCAAGCATTTTAGCATCGTAGCACTCTATCACTTGTTAAAACAAGCTCTAAAGCTCTCTATTAAATTGAAGAGAAAATAACGCGAATAATAAATGTCTTGGAAATTTAAAGATGTAGTAATTGGCAGAATCACTGACGACTTGTCATTAGCAATACGATTGCGATGTTTTGAAATAAAATTTATTATCTTAACATAAAAACTAACTCACGTAATCACTTGATATATATATGTATGTGTATATGATATATATATATATGTCTATATGTGTGTACAATATGTAGTGGTGTTTGTTTGTTTGTGTGTCCTTTTTTAACCATAAACAATTTCCTAGTTTATTGGCAAAGGGTGTGCCTTTTCATGAGAGTTGAGTTGCTTTCAAAAAAAAAAAAAAAAAAAAAGAAGCAAAACATTTTTTTTTCCAAATAAATTTATTTTGATTTTATGTTTATGAAGGAATCCTTGAAATCATTTAACAGTGAAATGTGCATAACTTAAGATTGTTATTCTTGTTATTCATTCTTCATTTTAACAGATTGTACGTCCTGTGAACGCGTTCCTCATTGTTGATGTACAAAATGACTTTATAAGTGGTTCTCTGGATATAAGTAATTGCAGTGCACAACAGAAAGGACATGAGGTGAGTAACGTTTTAATAATAAATTTATTATAACTAAGAGCAAGCAACAGCGAATGCAGTTATTTTTTACACATATACATATACATACATATATATACATATGTATTATGCAATCTCCGCAAAGCTGTTTATAGGAAATTTTTATGAATAAATATGTTTATGTAACATATGTAGCATATATATGCGTATGTTGTTATCTTCAATGCAAATGACTTCTGAAAATCTGAATAACACAAGTTTGGGGAATTTGTGTCTAGAGGAAAATAGAAAGTAAGAGAGAGAGAGAGAGAGAGAGAGAGAGAGAGAGAGAGAGAGAGAGAGAGGGTGGAAGGAGCAGATCGAAAGTGGGGGGTGAGGAAAAAAATGGAGATAGAAAGGCACATAAATTTTATCATAACAACGGCAATAATACGGATGTTTATACTTTATTTATACGCATCACTTCCGTACACTATTCAAGTGTAATACGTATACATATGCATGTAAATATGTATATGTGCCATATACAACGAGTTAGCAGTAAATATTTTTATGGTTTTTTTTTTGAATGGCATTAATATTTGTCATATGTTATAGATAGTGTTTCCGACCTTGTTGCCAATTTCTCTTAAGCGCTTTCGAAGAGGAAATCAAGTATTACCGAAAGAAGGAAATGGTGTCATTGCTTTAATATCGCTTTGAGGTTGTATAGCATTTTGTACCCATTGTGAGCATGCAACTCAATGCCATCCATTCACAGCCACTTTGGAAATATTTATATGATTGGAAAAACTATTGGGAAGAGATTTAAAAATTTCGATGCATTCATCATGCAAACTGGCCGGAGCAAGTCGAAACACTTTTATGTAGGGTAAACGCATAATATCAGGATCAGCTGCAGCCGCAATCTTGACAGGCATGTTACCAATTCCGGTCTTTGTTGAAAGAGGAGTTGTACACTCGTAACGCTAAAAATTATATCCAACAAGTATAACAACTTATTAGACGTTGGTCGTACGTATGCAACGACCCTTATATTAGTAAAAGGTTGCTTACCGCACTTGCTAAGCTTAAATTGGAGAATTCCGTTTCGGTTTCGATAGCCGAACTGAAGATACTATGTCGACCAAATTGAGTCAGTGAAAACGAGCCTTGACATGGAACCCGGCAGTACCGTTGCCCCCCTTATGAGGGGTGTTTCATACTTATTCACCTTTTTAAATTGGAGAATAGACGGAACTCGTTAGGCGTCTCGTTTATCATAAAATAAGTAAGAAAATTACATTCGGCAAAAGCCAATTATTACATATTCTACACTTTACACATTTCGCCTAGCACGGTTATTCGACCGTTTCCAAAGAGTACCCATTATTTTTACGCAAAGCGATAATTGTCATGAATGTCCGAATGGTTGATGGTTACACTATTTCTCGATATGTAATATCTAACGAAATGCAATTTTTTCGCCTTATTTTGAAAAGTCGTTATATGGAAAGTTGTCGAAAAAGTGGATAGGTTGATCCAAAGATTTTCAGTAGTGTGTGCCCTTTGTCAGTGTACCAAAGCCCATCAAAATATTTTAAAAATTAAGGCCTGTATAGATAGATATCAAGCGGACAGACAGACAGACAAGCTTAGATAGATTCAAAAGGTGACTCTCAATCAATCGATATTATGAAAGATGGGTCCATCATAAGCCTTTCTGGGTGATACATACGTTTGCAGCAACTTAATATATTTTGTAGCACAAGTGACGTAGAAAATAAAAGGTTTATGAAGGAAT
This sequence comes from Glossina pallidipes, assembly GCA_000688715.1. Classification (NCBI taxonomy): domain Eukaryota; kingdom Metazoa; phylum Arthropoda; class Insecta; order Diptera; family Glossinidae; genus Glossina; species Glossina pallidipes. Next base: position 448,807 of record KK499888.1, read on the forward strand.
GGAAGCTTTTTTTCTGTATATTTACCATTAACGATCTGGTTTATGTTAGACTATGAAATCTCTGAAGTGTCTAAACTTTTTGTATCATAACTTAGCGAGCCATAGCATATCTCTATCTGCTGAGGGGTTTGAAAGTATGTCTTCAAATGATGTAAATAACTCAGATGAAGGTACAGCCTAAACAGACTAGGGCGATGGCGATGCCGGCAAAAAGTTGCCAAACTTGTTCCTATAGCCAATAGAGTCGTCATTCCAAGTAACTTTCACACCCTGCTCTTATTTCAATTTTCTAGTCCACTATATATATATTCTGTGTAACGTTGCGAGTTTTTTCGATTTTTTTTTTTTTTAGATTTTGGAACCTGTCAACAATCTCTTAGATACTGTGGACTTTGATGCGGTATTCTATTCACTGGATTGGCATCCCAGTGATCATGTATCCTTTATAGATAATGTTAAAATGCGACCTTTAGATGAAACATCGCCTGTAAGAATATGATGATGTTTTTTTTTTCGTATTTTATTTTAATTTTTTCGGAATTTTATTAAAGATTGATGCCGATTCGGCTCAAGTATTTGATACTGTCATCTTTGCTGGCCCTCCTCCCATGAAGCAACGCCTATGGCCGCGTCATTGCGTCCAAGACTCTTGGGGTGCTGAATTGCATAAAGATCTCAAAGTGATGGATAATGGCATCAAAGTATATAAGGGCACTAATCCGGAAGTGGACTCGTACTCAGTATTTTGGGATAATAAAAAACTTTCGGATACTACGTTAAATGCCCAGTTGAAAATGAAAGGAACTACAGATATATATGTATGCGGTCTCGCCTATGACGTATGCGTGGGTATGTATGTGAGTAGTAATAGAAACAAATTTTTTTAAAATTAAATTTTTTATTTTAAACATTCAAGGAGCAACAGCAGTAGATGCGCTTTCGGTGGGCTATCGTACCATTTTAATCGATGATTGCTGTCGTGGTACCGATTTCAAAGATATTGAAAACACTAAGGAGAAAGTGATTAGCAGTCATGGTGTTATCGTTCAATCGAATGAGGTATGCCGTGATTGATGCAATATTGCAAAGTTGTCTTCAAGACATACATATAAATGTATATATATATATATATATATATAACTTTGGATTTTAGATTAAAGCCATGGCTGAAGGTCGCGATCGTCGCCCCGAATTGGGTTATAAATTGGCAATGGAATTGAAAAATCCAGATTCGGTATTATCACAACGTAATGGCTATCGTGTTGGCGAATAAATGGAAATAATATTCACATAAAAGATCTCGTTACCCTCGCTCTGTGACATTTAAATTAATATTTATTCAAATTTATGATCCACTCCATCAGATTCCATCGTATCTATCTCTCCTTCTCCTTCTCCTCTCATGTCATGTCTCTCATATCTCTTTAGTTATTTTATTAGCGGTATGGTCTGCATTAATTTACGTAACTTTATATGAGAATTTGGGTAAACGCTTGAATTACATTTGAATACAAAAAGCACTTAACACAATCACTTGACTAATGATATGAAAACAACAAAAACAACAATAACATCAAGCCTCATAATAATAACACAAAAGTGATTTAAAAATTATACTTAAAGCTTACAACAACTTAGTTATCCGAAAGGCTTTTCTATTGTATTGTAATTTTGGACGCTTCACGAGAATGCGTCACCATTCACCATGTGCATGGGAGATATATATATATATATATATGTATACATATACATATATAGGTATACATATGTATGTACATGTATATATAGATATATATATACATATATATATATGTATGTATACATATGTATACATGTATGCATACATATGTATGTATGTATGTATGTATATATGTATGTATACATATGTATGTACACGTATGTATATAAATATATATACATATATATATGTTTATATATACGTATATATGTATTTTGTATGTATATATGTAACTGTATGCATATCGTATGCACAATAATAACACCTATCTGCACATGACAAAGGCAGTTATTCTCAATTATATTTTAAAAATTATTATTAAACTTAATGGATTATAATGTGAAATGTATGCATTTTCTATGGAATTCCTACTTAAGCTTAAAAAAAAAAATTTCACACTTTTTCGTGTGTGAAATTTTTCATAAAATATACGCTAAATAAAAGAAAAAATTAGAATAAATTTTAAATAGAAAGAAAGCATTCTTTTTGTTTTTTTTTTTTTTTTATTATATACCCTACCATATTTTCAGCTTGTGGGTCTGTCTGTCCGTCCGAGCGTTTGGCCGTCCCATTTTCCCATGTTCAACATACAGGCAGGAAATTTTTGAGAGATTTCAATGGTTTGACATAAGGCGCACGTTCGAAGATATTTTTACACCCGTTTTTACACTTGTGCTACAAAGATACATTAAGTTTTTTGTGTGAATGTATCCAAGACAGAGAATCACATCTCTTACGATAACGATTGCTTCAAAATCAAGTTAAGCCCGTCTGTCCGCCTGTCTGCCTTATTTTCTCATGGTGACGCCACGCGCTGTAATTTTTCAGATATTTGAATGAAATATGGTCCAAGAACGAGTCCTAGTGAAAACAAGTGAAAACATTATAGTCGGGCTAGGCCGTCGATTAAATACTCTACACCACATTTTATAACTTTTTTCTGGTTTTTGCCATATAACATAAAAATTATATATTATTTTTAAAAGAACTTAGTATTATGGAACTACATTTTGAAACTTAGACCTCTTTGCAAATAAAGACTTACTTTTCATAAGAATATTGTGTCGAAGAGATTCAAAAATTGAGATACATGTTCAAAATTCAGTACTATTATCGGTTCATTTTCATCATAATATATTAAAAGTTACACTTTTCTGCCTTATAAAGCCAGTAGGAGTTGAAAAATAGGCCGATATTACCCCAATTTGCTGCACTTCATTTTTTTATCTTAACTTACTATTATGATCTGGTTGAAACTGAGCCCTTTTTGTCATATGAATTTCAGTTTTCGTTTTATGAGAGGGTGTTCAAAAATTACGCTAGCCGGTCCAAGGTCATCACACCAATTTAGAAATACTATTACTTAGTCACGTTTGTCAAGAAATTTTGAAAATATGCATTTTTTTCGATATATATACTACATATAACGAATTTTCAAAATAGGGCGTTATATGGGAAATGGTCGAATAAGTAGATAGCATTCATCTCTTGGTCCAAATCTCGTCGGTGTACGAGATATCAACAAAACTTCTGAAACATTGCGTTCTCTAGCTTGAACGCAAGGGCAAAAATCGGAGGGACAGATGGACAGGCACTGAAATCCACTCAGAATTATTTTCTGAATCGATTGGAATAATAAAAAGTAAGTGTATCTTAAGCCCTTCTGCCTGTTACCTACGTCCGCATAAATTTAATATACCCTGCACCACAAGTGATGTAGTGTGTAATAATTTGAATTGTACCAGTTTTTCGATTACTTCCCCTGTAACACTTTATTTTGAGACGTCCTTCTATGAACACCTCTAAGATTCTGTAAAGTCCGTGGCCCACTATAATGCTCTCTTCTGGTTTTTATTGCAATGAATTTTTAAAAAAAAAAAATATTTAAACCAATTTCCACAATAAATAACTACAATAAAAAATTATTTAAATTTAAAGGCTTCTTCTTAAAGACCAAATAAAATAATTGCCTTTTATTGCTTATGTTAAAAGAGAAATACTGAAAACATAGTTATTTATAAACAAATTTCAAGTTTTTCTCGTAAACCTTAGTTTACTTCATTCATAACCTTTAGAATAGCACAACACAAGTCTTGGTAGCTTAACAACAATTGTTGAGTTAAAGTAAGTTACTAGTGTATGTATGATGTAGTTTTCCTTTTTTTCCTTTTTTCGGGGTAAAGTTTGAGAAAAAGATGAGCCCTCTCTCATCCGTCACTCCGTCTGTGCTGTTAAGTATTTGTGCAAATTTTTTTATTGGCTCTATGCCAACATGTAATCTTTGATCATTTATGTATCTTTTCATTTCTTATCCCGGGGAGTTTTGCATTGTTTGTTATCTATTACTACTATTATATCCACTTAACATTCCACAAATATATATATATATATATATATATAGATGTGTATATATATATATAAATATATACTCTTAGGGTGTATCTATTCTTGGAGTGAAAAAATTTAATTATTTGTTTGTGCTCTGATAAATTTAAAGTTACAAATAGTTAAGACATTAAAGCCTTATGTTTTTCACTTGTCTCTTAAATTAGGTCAAGAAAAAAATTCATGAAATTTTTACCTACCACTACACCACTTGAGGAGGAAGGGTGTATTGAGTTTTTGTTGATATATGCAACACCTAGAAGGACTTGCGATAGACCTTGAAATTTATTATACCAATTAATTCACAATCAGGTTCCGATCTGTTACAGCTTACAGCGTGCTTGTCAAAACAGAACCGTATAGAAGCACAAAAAAATACAAGTCGGATAGACTGACAGAGGAAATCTAAGCTATAAGGTTGTCTTTTATTTTGTTCTTACAGCTTCCAGCTTACAATTTGTCGATCAGCCTTCCACATTGTTTATACTCTACACCACTAGTACAGGGTATATTAAGTTAGAGCGGTCGTATGTAACACACAAAAAGTTTAAGATAAGCTCTCCTTTTGTTGTACCGATCGATTCATAATCATAAGCTGAATTGATTTAAGTCTGCCTGTCCGTCCGTCCCTCTGATGTCTGTGCGTATGTTTTCGTGTACAAGGTAGAATTTTTAAGATATCTTGATGAAATCTGGTACACTGACGTGCTTTGGCACAAAAACAAAAGGTATTGAAAATTAATCGGGTCAGTTCCCCTATAAGGACCTATTTTGAAAAGTCGTTATATGAAAAAAATTTTCAGTTTTGAAAACTTCTCGGTAAAAGTGACTAAATAGTAGTGTCTGGGCGTTTAAATTCGTGTGAAAACTTTGGACCGATCCTCTTTTGAATCCCTTCTTATATAACAAAAACTGAAATTCCTACGACAAAGCGGTATAATTTTTAATGCCTCGTGATGAAAATTATATAACAAAAGTAATTTACTATAAAAAAATTAATTGTACCATCTCGCTCTAATTTTTGGATTCGGTCTTAATAAAGATTTTCACGAAAATCGATCCTTTGTAGATCAGAAAAGTCTAAGTTTCTATATTTGGGGATGAATATTTGACCAATAATATTATAGTAATTTCATATAAAAATTAGCTCCATAAAATTTGGACAATCTACGTCTATTTTTGGGTGCTACTCTATGTAAGGATTAAACTTACACTACAATAGGTTGCGTTTCGGACCCGCTTGAAAAATTTGCCTTTAAGTAGAAACAAGATATAAGTTACGTGTTCTAGAGCAATAATAAGAATTGTGCTAGAGAATGTGGTGTAGGGTATTTAAAGAACGGCCTTGCGCGATTATAATGTTATAACTTAGTTTAATTTGTTTTTTGTAATAAAAATGAATGGGTTTTGTTTTATAAATATATAATATGGACTTAAATTATTTCTTTTTTTACACGATTTTTTGGAAAAATATTTAGGGCTTTTCATGTCATGCGATTTTTTTAATTTCTGTTGGAAAATGTCTCCGAATTGAACATATATCGCATGTATTTTTATCCAGGTTTTTTTACGCAGATTTCATAGGAACGCAATTACCGTATAAAAAAGGAATTGGATGTATATTGTACGAATTTTTCTCGATAAATGCCTTTTTCAAGTGAAAAAATGGCCAAAATACGTGGAAACACTTAATATTATAAAATTCCTATTAACAGTGGGTGTATTATTTGAGCAAATAAAGGAACGCACATTAGCTTACTCTTCTTTAGAAGGACGTTTTTTCACGTAATAATATGAAAAATTCATATGTTTTCCAGTGAAATATGAATTTTCTTGCGAATAATTGCAAACACTACTGGTATAAAATAATTGTATTGACATATGTCATTATTCAGAATTAATATTGCGTTGCGCTTGCTAATAATATAAAAATTTTACTTAATTCACATGAAATAAACGAAGAGATTTAATAATTTACCGGTTTAAAGTTTAAAAATACATAAAAAATTATTTTCATATTTTTAAAGAACTAAATGGACAAACCTCACGAAATGATTTCTTGATGATGGAAAATATAACTCAAGATTTATCAATGAAATAATCTTAGGTTTTATTTTTAGTAATTAAAGACAACTTTCGAAACCGATTTGAACGACTTGCTGTTCGAAAAAACCCTTTGGAATTTTCCCAAAAAAGGAGGACAAGATCGTTTTTCTATATACTCACCGAGGCGGCCAAATCGGTTCACGACACGTTGGAAGCACTGATATGGGAAGTGCTTACACATGCAAACTACTTATCGAGGTGGTTTTTTTTTCGATCACTACTAACCTAAATCCAAGGGTCATAGAATGGTTGAGCAGTCCCTTGCTCGAACGATCATTTGACAATATAGATCGTAGAATAGTTCGCGGCAAGAGGATAAGATTTTTAAAGGCTGACGTCAAATGTAATTGGAAACCGATTGGCATTGCCGATCAAATCAGACAAGGGCTTCGCCGAAATGATAAGAGTTTTTCTCCTTCTTCTTCAAATTGCAAGTAGATAACATCCGTGGTCATCCAACAAACCCCTAGGACGCCTAAATTCTGGATAAATTAATCTTTTAGTGTCAAGCAACATGATGGAAAGGATGACCCGCGACTTTGATCTGAAGAGATAAGTATTTTACTTAGAGGTCCATAAGATCGGTGGCATAGAACATCGGTAGGTATTTGCAGAAACCGCTTGGATCATCAACACAGCCAAAAGAGGCCCCATTGTTAACGCACCGTAATACAAACAATAGCTTATTTTCTATTTTTTTCCTTAAATTGTTGAATTCTTTTTCATTAGAATTTCCTGAACTGCCGTTGCATAGTAATATTAGTATTAAAGTTTTCGTGATCGGAAATTGAATTAATTGTGCTAGAATTAAGGCACGAAGGAGTAAATTCAACATTTAAATCTACCTACTCAGAAGCCAGGACATATGGACACCATCGGTGGGCGGACGAGGAGCCCAAGTCGATATGAAAGCAATCGAGTGCTATTTTCGCACAAGGCGAACGTATTGTTTTTGCCTTCGTATCGTATGATAGCTCGATAACGAAAACTATAAAACGACCGCTGGCGTTTGTTTTTCATCAAAATTTTTTTTTAAATTTTTTAATCCATTTTGTATAAAGAAAAGCTTTAGTCAGACGACGATGACGATGGAAATTTTCTATCTTATGATATATTTCGTTGTCCTATAATGAATACGGAAGAGTTAAATTGCGAACGATGTTTACGTTACAAAAAATGACAAACAAACGGGGAAAAAGGTTACTAAGAAAAAAAAAAAAAAAATGAAAGATAAATTTTACAAATTTTCATGGTAATATTTTGGTTTTTCGGCATTTAATCGAGGACCTTAATATGGGAACCAAAAGTACACGTGTCAGCTAAAAACAGCAAAAACAAAAAAATCATTAGACTTTCAGCATATGTCTAAAAGCATCTACACATACAGTTAATCTTGCGGCCAATGTGGACAACTAGAATACCTTGTTAGTGTTGTTGTTGTTGTTGTTGTCATGTGCTTGTGTAAACAACTATTGGATATTAACAAAAACGGCAACAAGCACATAAAAGAGTTAAGCGGACCTTGTGTTTACATAGAGTCAAGCACGTGTGTGATACATACATAACTACAACGAGCACAAAATCAACAAATAAAAGCCAACAAAACCTACCAAGTCACAGAATATAGGTACAGAATATTTGACATTGCTTTATAAGGAGCAAAAAGAAAAACATATACAAAAAAGAAGGAATTAAACGAAAAAACATAACACAACTGGCTTACGTAGATAAAGCAAACCGTACAAACAAATATTATTTATGGAGAATTTGGAAAAAAGAAAACATTTTTAAAAATCTTAAAAGCAAATGAAAACAATTCTCAAAGCAAACTTATGCGTTGTTATACGATTATCGCTACAAATTGCTATGCAGAAAAATATTCTTCAAATATTACTTTACTCTTCGCTTTGTAGCTTTGTCCTTCCTTTGTCTATGTTAATCAGTTGTTGGCAATGAAGTGTCAAATACATTAAATAAATAAGCCGTAGAGATGTGGTTGTTTTGCGATATGAGATGGGTAGCTACTACACATTGCTCTCCACCAATGACCAAATATAATTTATCATCTGCGGTGTTTACACGGGCACGGGATTCAATCACTATCCTGGATGGGGTAGGATCTTACTTGATTTCTTATTCATTATCGCTTCTTCTTGCTCTTTCCGCATTCTATAGCTTGAGTCGTTCTAATTTATAAACTATCTTTGCTGTGGAACTGTCGATAGCACGACTATCATCGGCATTCACAGCGCCGACACTCACAGTGTCGGCATTCATAGCGTCGCTACTCGTCGCGATGGCATTCCGAGAATCTGCAACTTAGCGTTGACATTGCCCGCATCGGTATCCCGCTCATCAGCATTCTCGCCGTCAGCATTGGCATTCTCAGCATCAGCCAACATTAGCTCTCTCAACATCGACAGCCCCAGCATAAGTACCCTTAATGTCGGCAATCACAGAACTGGGACAGTGTTCACACTTACAGCATTAACATGCCCGGCGTCCGCATTCACAGTGTCGACATTCATCGCGTCGGCATTTCAAGAATCTTCGATCCCACCGTCGACATTCCCGTCGTCGCCACTCGCAGAACTGGCACGCGCAGCATCGGTGTTCCTATCGTCGGCACTCACAGAATCGACACTCATCGCGTCGGCATTTCAAGAATCTTCAATCCCACCATCGACATTCCCGTCGTCGCCACTCGCAGAACTGGCACGACCATCATCGGTGTTCTTATCGCCGACACCCATCGCGTCGACGTTTCAAGGATCTTCAATCCCATCATCGACATTTCCCTTGCCGGCACTCTCCTCGCCGACACTCACCTCGCCGACACTTCCCTCGCCGACGTTTCCCTCGCCGACACTCCACTCGGCGGCACTTCCCCGCCGGCACTCCCCTCTTCGGCATCCCCCTCGTCAACACTCCCCCACGTCGGGTCACAACGTCGGCTTTTACAGCTCTATCGTTCTCAGCATCAGTTTCCGCAGCGTTGACAATATTTTCATGAACATCCACAATATTGGCACTCCTAACATCGGTACTCACAGCGTGAGCACTCACAGAATCGGCATTCACTGCGTCTGCATTTCTAGAACCGGCAATCTTAGTATCATGTTAGTCATTGTGACCGGCAATGTGTTAAAAATTTTACAGTGAAAGGTGCCACGCCCATGATTCTAATCGCTGCTCATAGAGTTCGAGAGAATAAACGAATTATTATGTCTGAGTATTTATGGAAGCATCTGTGATAGGTGAGAAAGTGTGTCATCTAGCAATGACCGCGCTTTGTTACTTTGCATCCTATTATTGTGATGACAGAGAACCGTCCTTTATTTTCCGCCCTTCTTGTTTGCCGAGCCTTGCCAAAATGTTTGTCAACGCTAAGCGTTCCATGGTTGGCATGGAGTGCAGGGCTGTAAACAAAGGTGTGTATGTATGTGCATGTGTTTGCACGTTTTCGCGTAAATGCAAAATTTTCTTTATCGAAACACTGTTTTGCCCAAATTAAACAATGGCGGGACAAATCGACCGATAACATTTCATAAAAGCTTGTTGTTTTAAGCTTTGTGATGGTTAACTTTGTAAAGACAAGCCGCTCATAAATTGCAAATAGCTGTGATTGCATGTACACCAATGTATGTACCACTGTCCGCTTGCATTCACGTGTACATATATGTGAGTAAAATATTTGGGAAAAAATTCTTTCAAAATAAATACAAAATAAAATTTAAAAAAATATATTAAGTCGTACCCAACGCATATTGGAGATTAAGTAAATACATGCAAATACATGAGCCGGGCGAAGTGAACTGTTGAATACCCTACATTACACCTCGCCGAATAGATTTTTTCGATCAACTTGTTTTCATATATTTCATGGGCAATTGGTAGGGTAAACCGGTAGGCGGCCCAAAGCATATACTGATTTGGTCCAAATTTATATATTTTTTAATTTTTTATATAATTTCTTCACACTTAGGTAATCTTAAAGCCACATGAAGGCTTATTATACATGAGTACATGCGTGGCTCCTAATCAACCAATAGATTTAAAAAGAGAAAAAGAAGAGGAGCTAGTGACCTTCCTACTTTTCGTTCTGGAATTTATTTTTTTGATCTAAATAAGTTACACTAATAATAAAGTCTACTAAAGGTACTAAAGTAAAGTGCAATGTTTTGAAAAATTCATCAAAAAATCAAGGGAAAAGAAAAGAGATTGAAGGCAAACAAGGACAGTAACTAGAGAGACGAGTGGGAAATTACATAAAACATAAAGTATAGCACTTTCGTCTCAATACTAAAAAATAATTACCTAATCTAGTTGAGCTGATTGTAAAGACCCAGGCAGGGAGTAGTAAGCCCTTATAACTCCAACCTGAAAAGTTTTGGTCAAAGGGTAGCTAACTCGAGCGAGCCAATCTACTAAAAGAAAAAAGATTAAAAAGCTTCTTCGATAGACTTTGGTAGAATAATGTTACAAAAGTTTAACTTTAATACACTTAAAGGAGGAACAACCTATCAAATGAAGAATATAATCTAAGATATGTGATCATATTTTCTCAAGGAGAACGTATATCTGACATGATTCCATAATAGTCTCAATTTCCTCAGATTTCTAGTGCTTTATGGCATACTGTATAGGAGGTATAATTAATGCTTTGCCAATTTTAATTTCAGTGGTCATACCGACATTCAAGGAATAGAACTTTGTAAGTAAGATATTGATCAGAGATCATTTTGATGGTATTTTTTTAATCTCTGTGTCTATCATAAAGTAGTCAAAAGAAGACGTGGCTGGCACGTAATCTTTTACTTTTCATAACAACTTCTATATGGGCTGAGGTATAAAAAATAGATCGATCTGAACCGATATGGATACAGTTATTTGTACACTACCGTACTTGTGCTTGAGCATATGTTAAGTTTGTGCGGCCTTATGTAGCACCTCGACGACCTTCGGATAGATCAACCTTGCATTATACCCGTCGATTCAGAATAATTTTGTGACTCGGTCTAAGCTTGTCTGTCCGTGCTTCCGTTTGTCCTTCTAACGTCTGCCCATGTAAATGTATATTCAATCCAGAGGCCGTAATTATTGAGATGCTTTGATGAGATTTGGTGGCATTCCATTCTAATACTTCTTAGTCGGGTCGTTTATGAATCTCCTTGGAAAATATTTATAATTTTATTTTATGCACTATTAACTAGGTGTGCTCGCTGTTGTCATTGCAATCAGTGGCACGTATTTACTTTTTAGATTTTGCGAACATGACATGTCCTGCTTAGTTTTTCTTCCTTTTTTATACATTTTTTCTTTATTGTTTTCTCTTCGCTTTACGATGAAATTTATTTTAGTAAACACATGAAGCGAAAAAACTTTGCTGTTGTTTGTTTGTTAACCGCATTTTTAGCAAAGTGAAGATTTTAGAAATACTTCACGTAGTATTGGCTACCTTTACTTCCGTAAAGGTATATATATGTGTATATGTGTGTATATATATTTATATATTTACATGTACACATATATTTATGTAATTTAGACGTTTTCACTTCCAAGTCGACCGCGCGTACATTAATCCTACTTCCCTTTATCTATATATATATAGGAGTTCAGAGACGAGAGTCCAACGTCCTCGGTACTCTGGGAATGTGCTCTACGTATGCATAAGTACCACCAGTGCAAACGTATTACGGAGGTAAAGGAGATTTGTCTGCGAATCTAATCTTCTAACACCATTCTCACCATTCTTATCTGCTGGACTTGAAGTTGTCTCTACTTTGCCATGCAACACACAGCACGTGGTTCGTTGTTCTTTATCCGCATGTGTAGCTGAATAGGTAAGAATCGCGACTATCTCGTCAGTGTTCGTGCGTTAGAGTTTACCTAGGTTGTAGCTATAAAAGCTGTTCGATCAGCAAAGACATAAAATTTACCAGCACACTGCTATTAGGTTGCGGCTGCCATGTCCCTACCTTCTTCTCCGTCTTCACTTCCTTCTGATCGTCCCTGTGTTACACGAATACGGAGCACCCCTGTATGCTTGGGGTAAAAGAACACCGCAACAACAACTGCCAGCATTCTTGGCCTTTCTCGCCAATTTAGACCTTTCCACTATCATGTTGAGCGCGCGTACAGCAATCTTACTTTCCTCGATCTACAATCTTTTCTTACAGTTATCTTGTCCACAAGTACAAAAGGGACATAACCTAACTGACTGGTCAAATATAAAGAAAAATAAAATCGTTGCTTCAGCATCATCGCATGATTCTTACAGAGCCGATTCAATTGATGATCACATTTCTGTAGTCCCTTCATAATATACCGAATGGATTTAGTCAGGTGTGTACTCCTCTTACCGTTGGAATTCTCGTACTAGCAAATAGAGACCGACACTTGTCATGTAAGAATTTCAATTGAAGACCTGTTTGAAATTTTATCTTACGTAAGCGCAATTCCAGTTCCAATTGTCTCAAGGACAAAGCAGATTCCTTCTAAAGCGACTGCAACTTTTTCACTTATATGGTTATCTTATCTTATCCAACCTGATTAAGCAAAATTATATTCTGAGCTGCGGTTCCTTTCGTGTCCGTTTGTCGTCTGTAAATGAAAGGACTGAAAAATCCAAAAAAAAAAATGTATTAATACGTTACGATGCCTACAAAAGACCGACCACAAGATGAGGATAACTTTTTCACTTTTTTATGAGGTAAATGTGTTCTATGCGCGATGCTCTAATAAATTGAAACAAATTTCTTTAATTCTTTTCAAAAATATTCACTTTGTATCCGTGAGATTTAGTAGCTCTAGTGTAGGTAACAGTAGCAGCAGTAGTAGTAGTAACAGTAGTAGTAGTAGTAGTAGTAATAATAATAATAGCACTAGCACTAGGTAGTGCACAAAGGCGAAGGGAAAAGTATATAAACAAAATAAACACTTTCGTCTCTCGTGCATGAAATGCGAACAAGGAGTTCTCCTGTTCACAATTCCTCTTATCCTTAGTAATTATTTTATATACCTAACTTAATAACATTTCCTCGACGATAGTTGTACCGTTCTATGACTATTGCGTTGCACTTTGATTGCTTCCTCATAATAAATTTATACTTTAAACTTAGGATGTACGAAGAGTGATTCTTATTGAGAGAGATAATAACACTAATTGCTACATCATTATCATTTAATTGCTTACCTTTGATTTTCCTTCAGTGGGGAAGAATTTTTTAAACTTAAGTTGTCAAAGTTGTTTGATTGTTGTTGATTTGACATCTTTCGGACATATATAAAATGGTGATTATAGATTTTGAATGAGATTTATGCGAATTCTTTAAAAACGAAACAAATAGGTCACGGCGTGCCTTTAAATATCCTATATCACCCTACGTGTTATTCGTGTTACGATTTTTGAAAATGGTCGAAAAAGGGCTTCGATCCGAAGCATTTCCTACAGCTTTCGGGCTTGGGACAAAACACGCCAGTCTACCAAATTTCATCAAAATACCGCAAAAATTGTGACCGTAGATTGAATGCAAAGCAAACAGACATACAGACAGACCGACAAGTTCAATTTAGAAAGTTATTCTAAAGTGATTCTAAATCAATTGGTATATATTTTAATAAAACGTGGATTCTACAGTTTGTACAGTTATTCGGAAAAGTAGTCGGGCACGAACCATTTCCAATAGCCTCCGTTCTTGAACCATACACGTCTGTGTACCAAATTTCATCGAAATATCTCAAAAATTGCCACTGGAGATTGAATATAAAGGAACAAGAGGGACAAAGGGACAGATGGACAGACAAGATGGATTTGGAAAGTCACCGCAAAAGTGATGCTGAATCGCCCGGTTTAATGGAAGATGGGGTATATCTCAAATACCTTTGGGTGCTGCATACATACGTAGAAACTTAATATACCCTTGCGCCACAAGCGATGTTGGGTATAAAAGCTCTAGAAGAACAAAGGAGTTAGTGAATATTTTTGGAAATATATTTGATACAATTAAACTAAAATTCAAAGGGCCGCCAACACTTGAGAGTGTCTTGGAATCGGCGACTATTGGTTCTCAATATCATTTGCCTAAAAGACAAGCATGATAGAAATGCGGGAATGTCCTACAAAAAAAAGGCATTAAACTGACACTGAGATTGTATGAATCCTCTCGCTTATTCTATTATCTTGCCAGTTACCTTATCAATTATCCTCCCAATTATTGTTCACGTTGTGCTTCCATATATTCTCTACTCCGCCCAGTTGTCCAACACGTTATTCTCCCAGTTACCCACCTATCTTCCTCGTTATGCTCTCAGGTATCCAATACGTTATCCTCTCTACCACACTACCAAATAAACTCCTATATCTGCATGGGTAGCCGAGTAGGCAAAGGATTGCAACTAACAATCAAAACTAACGATCGTGGGCTGAAATCTCAAGCGCGGTAGAGTTTTCCATACCGGCGAGCATATGATCTAAGTTATCCGGAAGCCTTCGCATCCATACTTTGTAGATTGATTTCCAAAATATATAGATGACAAAGAAATGAATGAATAAACTCCTATATGAAATCGAAAAGTGTACAGTAGGTATCCAAGTTGGTGTCTCATGAGTAAAACGATTAATTTATTTTGAATAAGTAGGGCGCCGAATGAGGTAATTCATTGAACCCTCTGCTAATTGTCGGTAAGATTTAACTCTACTACGAACCATTAATTCTAAAATTCATCTACTTTATGACAATCTCCTAACTAATCTGCGCTTGTCGATGTAAGTCCATGCTTATTCAACTTGATTGTTTAGTGGCTTTGACAAGGTGAGGACTTAAATGAATTAAGTAATTTTAGGCAATGGAAAGTTTTCAGCCTGGTACGTATTTGGGAAATTTCACCCTTTTGGCAAGGCAGGCATCCCATTGATATATAATGAGTAAATGATTAAATTGGTTTACCATCTTGCGTTGAGTTATAGCTTTTTTTTATACCCATCACCGAAGGACGAGGGGTATTGTCATTTTACCAAACGTTTGAAACGCCCAGAAGGAAACATCAGATACCCCAGATAGTTGATCAGCATCAAATTCTAAATCGATGTAAACACGTCCGTCTGTCCAATGTCTATTGTAAAAATTCTTCTGGCTGCAAAAATTAAGCTATCGGCTTCATATTTGGCAGAAATATTGGAGGTTCTTGCACGCATTGAATATGAGCCAAATAGGTCGAAAAACCCGTTTATGGTACCGCATAAACTGTGAACGCCTCTCAAAAAGGAATTAAAAATCGGTTTTTTGCTCATTACTCATGAGCTGGAGCATATAAATGTATAAAAATTTCAATGTATGTATGGTTGATGATGTAGCACCTATACAACAGTATAAAAAATTGACCATGCCTATCCAATATTATAGTGTATCAAAATTTAATTTTTTTTTTCTCAATAACCTTATAAGGCAAAGAGCTCCAAAAATCCCATAAAGTATATAAATTTTGGGCCAGTTTCAAATTTGAAGGAATGCATCTAAACATGTCCCTCTGTGCGTTGTTAGCGAAAATTGATGAGATATCGTCTACAAGTTTGGAAAGAAATTTGGAAGTGAGTTAAACTTGTTGAAAGACATATCTACAACGCCCACACACCTATGGGACAAAAACTTGTATTTTGAAAATAGAAAAAAAATCAGCCGCACCCACTCTATATTATAGAGCATGAAAATTTAGTTCTTTTACTTTTTTGTTCTTTTTACTTCTTGTCCTTTTCAGTTTTTGTAAATGTGGACGGACATGTCTAAATCTATTCAAAATCTTATATTAATCAAGATTATTATTACATCGAAGGCTGTCGGCTTTATTGAAGAGATTTGAACCCACGACTATTGAGTTGTTGGTTGAGCTACTTTACCACGGGTGAATAAAAAAAAAAAAAAACTATGAAAATAATATGATTATTACATCCTTCAGTATTCCAGTAATTTCTTATATAATTTTCTTTTCTTATTTTTTTTTTTTTTTGCAATTTTTAAAGAAATTTACGCAAATAAGTTTATTTATGGATGCCTGTTACCCTTTCAGTTTTTATGGCCTGAATAAATATACGTGTACGATGCGCAATGGACAAGTACAAGAACAAGCATAATATGTAAGTTAAATGTTTTACGAAGCATAGCTTAAAATAATATGAAAAGAGTTATATTTGTAAGATTTTTAAGCTAATTAAATATGAATTGAGTATGTGTGTGTGTGTGTGTGTGTGTGTGTGTGCGCGTCTTAACTATAATTATTACAATAGCAATACAACAAAATATGTTCATATTGTTATGGTCTTATACGTGCCTATACAATTAATTATATACTAAAAAGTTTAACTGTTGAGACAAAAAAAAAAAGAAGCTTTTTCACTCAGCATCTGTGAAAGGAAACAAGCGCAACAAAACAAAAATATATATGAAAAAATAAATCAAAAGTTCGCAAAAGTACATAAAAGTGCATAAAAATTTCTTACACAAACAAAAATTAAAGAGCATAGGTAGTAGAAGTTAATAAAAATTTGCAAACGTCATATAGGTAAAGGACAAAGAGAGAGAGAGAGAGAGAGCGAGAGAGCTAAAGCGAGAGAGAGAAGCTTAATCAAAGGAATTAGAGTGAGCAAGCGAAAGAGAGCGAGAGAAAGTTAACGAGAGGATTTCACTAAACTTTATAAATTACAAGAAAAAAGTTCATAGCAGCATCCATGAGAGAAAGACAGAGAGCGAGAGAGAGACGGAGAGAGGGGGAGTGAGAGAGAGATAGAGAGAGAGAAAACAATTGACATCGATTGCGGTATGTTAAGGCTTTTGTAAAGTATGTTTCAATCTTTACTTTGATTTTTGGCCGTTGTTTGGAGTGACATAGGGACGGACTTAGGGCGATAACATTAAACCCGAAATTTTTGTGAGGAAATTATTATATTATAATAATTTTAAAGATTAAAAATGGAAAATTAAAATATACAAAATCTTTTACTTACACACTTTATACACTTAGTTAATATATTAATTAATATTTTTTTTTTTATTATTTTGTTTTTATACTTTTTAATATTCTAAATATTCTAATTATATGTAATATATTTACGTATGTACCTATGTGTTGTTTGTGTTTTGTTTTGTTATTTAAAATTATTTTCTGTTTTGATTTTGCTTTGCTGTTGTCTTTGCTGTGTCTCCTCCTTAAAAGACCCCTTTTTTGACTTTTTGAGCGAGTAAAATTTGCTTTGCTGAATGGTCTCATGACTTTTCGAGAGAATAAAATTTACTTTGCTGTAGGTTCTTATGATTTTTTAAGAACTAAAATTTACTTTGCTTTCTGTGCTTATGACTTTTTGAGAGAGGGAGAGAGAGAGAGAGAGAAGAGAACAAACTGACGAGTTTGCTCATTTACATTTCAATGTTTATTAGCCTTAGCGAGCTAGAAGTTCTTTCTCCGACTCTTACAGAATCAACAGCATCATGCGCATTACGGGAAACAGGTGCGTAGAAAATGGTAGGCGTTCTAGGCGTTTGAGTACACGTTTTCGTTATATAAAAGAACTTTTTCTTTATTTTTGTTGCCTTTGAAGTACACTTTCAACGTCTTCCATCCGCATGATATCGGTTTTGTTTATTAACTATTATTATTATTATTATATAAATTTAGCCAGAGAACAAATTCTAAGAATAAAGTCTTAAAGCACTAGCATCTAAGGCTTTCGGCTTTT
>KK499888.1:466973-497936 GCA_000688715.1 Glossina pallidipes
TTTTTTTATTAATATTATTATTATTTTTATTATTAAAAACTCTACCGCACTTGAGGTTTGAACCCACGACCATTGAATTGCTAGTCGAGACTCTTGCCTACTCGGCCACTCAGGCGGATGTGTTTATTAACTAATAATCTCCGTTTTATATTATTATACGAACTATTTAGATTGTTGTCATCCTTCCGTTACGTTACGTTACGTTACGTTATTTATTCGAAATGTACAATATGACCATTAGTTTTGCGCAATATCACCTTACGATGGCTGACTTGATGTTCATAATCATAATCCTATGTTACTCTTTGACTATGCTTTCATACATTGTAAGAGTATCCTAGTGTTGGTAGTAAGTCTAAAGTATAAATGCGATATATTTTATGTTACAATTACAGCTGATGCTTGCTTGCTTGGTTAGCACGTTAATATTTGTATTATTGTACGTCACTTTGTTTGCGATGGAATATATTCCATCCACAAAGGTGGAGACAGTTGACGTGTACGGTTGTGTTTAACGGTTAACGGTGCTCAAGTGATAAAGTGTGCAAAACTCTGGAGCAAAAAAAAAAAAAAATTTTTTTACTTTATAATGCATTCCTATATATGAAAAAAGAAATTTGTTTTTTTTGTTATTTTTTTTTTTTTTTTTAAATGCCAAAAGAAAATATATATGTATAATATAAATAAAATGCAAAATATCATATGAAACATTATATTAATGAGAAGAAACGGAAGATATTTCTTTAATTAATAAAGCAGAAGAGTTACATATCAAAATTTAGAACTCGCATTATCCACAATTAGCTGACAAGGATAACGTTAAAGAAAAAAGTAAAAAAAAAAAAAAAAATTAAAAAAAAAAAAGAAAACCAAATCACATCCTTTGTTATCAGGCATCCAAAGAAAAGTCCAACCAGTAAAAAGGTAGTATACCAACGTTTCTTTACTGAGAAGAAAAGCACGAAAAGCAAAAAAAAAAAAAAAAAACAACAAAACTTTCTCTGTCACAACCCTCCCCAACCCCACTTCTCTTCCCTTACTCTTCTCAGCCACTTAGCGCCAAGAAAAACGCATAAAAAGAAAGAGAGAGAGAAAGCTCTCCTTTAACATTTTAAATCAACATATACTCACCACACCCTGATCCTGTATGCCTCGATGTATATATATATATATATGTATATATATGGTCCAACACGACTAAACACAAATACTAAGGTAGACCATCAGTAGGCATAAAGCAAATATGAAGTTAAATTGCAGCGTATGCGTATAAAAGGAATAATAATAACACATCTAACTATAATAATAATAGCAAAGGCATAAACAACAACAACAACAACAAACGTAAATAACGAGTAAAGAACGAACGCCAAATTTCGGAATTCGTTGATAAAAACAAATATTAAATTTACATATATATATATACATACATATATATATTAGACATGTAAACAATGAAGACAGTTGGATTTTCTCTCTTTTGCTATGTATATATATGTGTGTGTGTGTGTGTGTTGTGTATGTGTGTGCGTGCGTGAGTACATTTAAATGTGTTTGTGTTAAATTTTTGTTTTTTTTTCTGTGAAGCATATTTTTCAGAGATTTCCAGCCATTAAAATTCGTTATGCTTCGAGTTTATCGAACATATATAAAACTTGTTGTAAAATTTATTCAGTTATTGGCGATAGTGAGTTGTACGCGTTCGTTATAGTCTTTCGAATATTGTTTTTTTTTTTCCATATTATATTTAAAGATGTGTGATGTTATATGATGTGATGTATATGCACTAAGATGATACATATGTTCGTCCTGTTTTTTTTTTTTTTTTATTTTTTATAATTATTAAGGAACATTTCTTAAGTAAATAAATAGAAAACAAAAAAAAAAAAAAATTTAAAAAAAACAAAAAAATGAAAAATGAATCAACAGCTCTTGGTGTAAACATACTATTAAAAGAAATTTATTGCATTTTTTGAAAAATAAAAACAAATAAAAAAAAGGAGCAAAAAAAACATATATTTTTTTCTTTTTTGATACTCAAACATCTCGTATATGCGTAAATATTTATTTCTAAATAATTTTGTTTAATTTAATTATTATAAGAGAGCGAGAGATATATGAAAATTTCGAAGCATCATCATCATCATCACTATCGTCATTACAGATGTCTTTGTTGTTTGTTGTAAAATAAATCATAGCCACAGCCTTAAAAAATATCAAAAAAAGACAAAAAAAAAAAAAAAATAGAGGAGTGTAATACAAAGTAAAGCAGAAAAAGCAAAAAGAAAAAAAAGTGACTTTAAAGCAGAACATTTCAAGCCAGCGTATAGAGCGTGAGAGTGCATTGGAGAAAGAGAGAGAAAATAGGAAAAGAAAAAAGAGAGCATTGACTTGAACATAGTTTCGTATGAGGAAAGCATAATCACAGAGGCACACACATACACACACACACACGTATTCAAGAAAAGAAAAACGAACGAAAGCTTAACTTCTATACAAACAACAATTGTTTGATTTTTGTTTGTTGTGATTTTCTTTTAAGAGCGATTTTATGCGACTGTAAAGCACGAGTTTCTAAATTTTGCTTTGCTTTATTATTATGTTTATTGTGTATTTGTTTTTTTTGTTTTGTTTTTTTTTTGTTTTCTTAATTTAGATAAACCTATGTTAAGAACAACAGTTCAGATAGTTTTTTAAAGGAAAAAGACAAAAAAAAAAAACAAAAATAAAATCATTTCAAAGCCTTAGATGCTAGAGCTTTCAGAATTTATTTAGTTTTTCAATTTTTTCCTCTAACTAAATTAATTACAATAATAATCACAATATTAAATTATTAATTAAATTCACTTCAGTTTTTTCTTTGCGATATTAATTATAAATAAACCCTAAAAGTAGGCTTGCATTTTTCTCTTTCTTTTTTTTGATAAACTAATTAGACCTTGGTTTTATGAATCATGTCAATAAGCAAAAAGAGGAAAATCCTCCGATGGCCGAGTAGACAAATAGTGTCGAGTAACAATTCAGTGATGCTGGGTTCAAAACTCAAATGCGCTAGAGTTTTCAATAAAGCCGATAGACCTTTAGATGCTAGACTTTAGTCTTAGAATTTATTCTCTGGCTAAATTAATAATAAGAGTAAAAAAAGTAAAATACCATAGTGGGACACGGCCCACGTCATCCTACAAGTTATTCATATATCGACTTTTCAAAACGTTCAGGGCGTTATAAGGCAAGTGGTCGAAAAAGTGATGCGATCCGCAACCTTTTTCAATAGAATTCGCCCTTAGGGCCAAACACGTAGAAGTTCCAAATTTCATGAAAATATGCCAAAAAGTGCGGCCAGGACAAGATAACAAGAAACACAGACAGACAGACAGACAGACAGACAATCTTAGATCGATGCAAAAACTGATTCGGAATCGATCGGCATAATTGAAAGGTGGTGATTCTACCTCAGGTCCTTCTGGATGTATGTTCTCTACGTCCCCACATATTTAATACGCTACTTAATACGCACGAGTAGTGTAGGGTATAAATAGCCTTTGAAGCAGAGATGAAACTGGAAAAATTCGATAAAATGAGTAGAAAGAAAAACCCATAAGCAAACGATAAAACATCTTGACAGGATCTTGAAGGAAAGGCGCCTAAGATTTGTTAAAAATGCTAAATAAATTTTCAATAGCGTGTGTCCTTGAATCAAAACCTGTCAGTGTATCAAGTTAATTTGATCGGAACATCTCAAAAAATTGCAGCCTGTAGGCTAAAACGTGTGAGATAGAAAGACGGACAGAGGGACGAGTAAGCTTATATCAAATCGTAAAGTGATTCTGAATCAATCGGTCTAATCAAAAATGTTCGATCTATCTCAAGAGTTCTTCTCTCAGTGTTGAATACATCCGCACAAACTTAATATATCCTTGTGCAGGATATAAAAAGGAAAACACTTAATAAATTATTTATTATATCTCCGTTAATCAATGAAGTGTTTAACAAACATTAAAAATTTGTATGCGTAAGGAAAATAACGAAAAATATACATGTATATATATGTGTGAATGGTTAGTGAAAGGGAAGTTAAGAGTTGTCATGGAAAACGCAAAAAAAAAAAAAAATGCTTTATAAAAAGAATCGTTAACGAAAAAAAAAAAAAAAAATCTAGAATACTATGTCATTCGGACTTTGTTTTATTTTTACGTTTTTTTTTTTATTATTTATTTATTTTTCCTTTTCTCCTTTTCTTTCTTTTTTGCATATTCGAGAGCGTGCGTTCATGTACATGTATATGCACTACACGTATGTGAAGAAAGAAATATAAGTGAATGACCGGATTACTTTCCTTTTATTGTATTTATATATATTGGAAAGACTCTTATAAAAAATGAAGAAAAAATATTTTCCTTCAGCTAAAACTCCTCGATTAATCATATTCTATGTTTATCATATCATATATATGGGTTTACCAAATATGAGTTTTTTGTTTTTTTTTTTTTAATTTGTAATAAAAACAAAAGTCAAATGGTGAACGATATCAAGATGAAGTTTCTTTTATTTTACTCACGTACTAGTGTGTCCGTCCAAAAAGTAAGATCAATGAAGTTTTTTTTAAATTAAATTTATTCATTACTCCAAATCTCTCCAAGTCATATAATATCTCTCGTTAGTGCATAATGCAGAATATCGCTCTAAAAGAAGGAAACTTCTAGTCCAGGAAATCTCCTGTCTCATCGCCTGCATTGCCTTTATAGGCAGCGCAAACAATATTTCTTGTTAACAGTTTAGCCTGACGGAAGGAATTCTTAGGGCGAACACAACAATCTTAGTAATTGAAGAAAGCTGTTAACATCATCTCGATTTTTGAGCAAACTTGGCGGGGCCGACCTATCACATGGTATTCGCTTGTTTGTTCCGTTGCTTTCGGGCAGAATGCGTACATTTAAGTCTTATCTCTTGTAATAATGAGTTTTACGATCGATTGCTAGTCAGAAAACATACCCTTACACACATTATAACAAATGGGGAAAAAGTACTTTTTGCGTATCGCATAAAGCCAAGCGCAAGTGAAACACTCATGACATATCTTACGTGAAATTTGACACAGATGCCAACACAGTCTAAATATTTCTTATGTCTGATATGTCCGTCCATTGGATCTTGCTTGCACAGTGTTAAATGAATGCCTCTTCAACCTTGAAACAAACAATTTTTGCTTATTTTTCCGCTCTCAGTTCAGCAATAACAGCAATAATCTTGCTGAATGAGATCAATGAGAGTTTGTGATTTATTGGAGTAAGTTAATGTTTTAACATAACCTCAAAGTAAAGAGCCCAATACGCTTTTTACCTTTGCATACGATCTTTGTGGCAAGTTTTCTTACATAAGTTTTTTGATAGATTAGACGATTACTGAACTTTTGTCCTGACAATTTGATGTTGCCAAGAAATGTTTAAGGGGTTGTTGAAACCGCATATCGTCCAAATTGAAACCACCTAATTTTTGCACACAAAAAATTAATTGTCATATTTCCGTAGCGTTGCTGTATTGACAAAGAGTGTAATGGCATTTTCATCTTCAAAAATCACACTTTCGGCCCATAAGCCACACCCAAAAGTTACATGTAAAAGTTCTGTAAGAATCCCAGATGTGTTTCCTTTACAGCAATTCTTAATCCACGAAGTCATGTAAGCAAACGTGAAGTCAATCTCCAGGCAAGGAACACAACTCTGGGTTCCTGGTCTGCGTACTAAGTCTTAATAATTTCTGTTCTATATAACTCAGAACGTATTGTATTCCGCAAATAATAGCAAGATTCAAACGATATATTAAAAAAAAGATTGATTAAAATCTATGTTTTATTTATGCTTACTTTCAGAACCACAAGATTCATTCTTGCTTCTGCGTGTATAACAGAGACTGAATAAAATATATCTGTTTTCTCGGTAGGCTTTAAGCGATGAGTCCACCCATGTAAACCACATAAATCTATCTATCTTTCTATTATAAATTGTTGGAAACTTTGTAAAAATATTTTTAACTTCAATTTCAAGGCCAAGTTTGACGTAGTATTAGGTGATAGATAACAAGGAATGACCTTAGAGAGCTTTATTTGGATTTTGATAAAAGTGTAGACAAATGGCCCGTGTTGGCCGCTTCCCATCAGGACCATTGAATGCTCTACAACAGCCTGCAGTTTTTCATATAATGACTTTTTACAATGAGGCTTTATAAGAGAAGTGCTCGAAAAAGTGATCCATTCCTAACCATTTCCAATAGTGTTGGTGCTTAGGCTAAAATAGGTCGTACGTTTTATCAAAATATCTCAAAACTTCGATCTGTAGGTTATCTACAAGAATACGAGAGACATGGACAAGCAGACAGACAGACAGAGAGACAAGTTTTGATCAAATTAGAAAGTAATGCTGAAGAACTTGAGATAGGCTTACATTTTCTGGGTGCTGCATACATTCGTACAAACTGAATATACCATTATGCCACGAGTGATGTAGGTTGTAACAATAATAAATAATGAGGCAATAAAAGCAATAACAAAAGATATGTAATAATAGCAAAAAAGACTTTTAATTATTCTAAATTGTAAAAGAATGAAGAAGAAGGTTAGGGTTAACCTTCTTACTGATTCTTAACACTTTAAATCAATAAGTAAAACTTCCAATTATTTTATTAGTTTGTTATTTAATTGGCCTAAGAGTGTCCTGGTTATGTCAACTTTCGGACTAATGGCTTGTGGGGGAGTCTTCCCTAGGCCGGTGTGAGCTCGCCGAAATACCATGTCCTCCCACAAGATTTATTTATACTTGCGGTCCTAATTTGTGGTGTTATTTGTAGTACATGCTTCATAAGTGTTTCTCGTTGACCCCCAATACACGAAACCACTTAATTACTTGCTTATTTCATGACTTGGCGTCACTCCATATTAAAAAAAAAAGTAAAGAAGTTTTTATTTACACTGTAGGACGATAGGAAGCAATGAGTGGTAGAACAGAAGCATCTGCTAAAGCAAAATGTACTTTGTAGCAAACTAAGATAATGCACGCCGCCGACACGTCTGTCTCGTTTCGAATCCTAAGCAAGAGAAACCGAGATCCCAGACCGGACGTCTAAAAAACTCAAAAAAAAAAGACCGGAAGCCGCTTTTTTGGCTCTACGAAAGATAGACTGACACTTCCAACTTGGCCGGATATCAATTGAAATCGAATGTTTTCACCTGAGATGCCCATAATCCGTCATAAAGCGCTGTCAGTTTAGTTCTAACTTACATCTGTTTTGATTTTCTTAACTTAATCTTAATCCTACCACCGCCTATTCTAAGGGGAGATACGTGAGGATAAAACGAGAGTGCCACATTGTCTCCTCACAAGCTTTTAATTTACAGCCTTTTTCCTATTAGAGCTCCTGCCTGTTTGGAGTTCGGAGCATTTTTAAATTTCTTTTCTGCTTTATTAACTCACAAGGGAAATTATGCGAGGACGTACAGCATCGTTTAATATATAGACGAAAGAAACGAATGTGAAACTCACTCCTTTTCACTCCCTTGTTGATTACGTATAAACATCGTACTCTTAGAGTTCACCTTACCCAATAAGCTCGTAGGGTGACATACAGATGTGTAGCTTCACTCAAACAACCGTAACTTGTAAATTAATAGACAGAATGTTATGAAATTTTGACATATTTCGTTTATATGAAAAATCATTTGATCAATATATCATTCTAAGAACTTATTGAGCGATATGTTACTATATAAAATTATTATGTGTTTTTTTTTTCTTTTTCAAATATTGAATGTATCGTATTCCGAATACTTCAATTTTTTTTCGCTGAGACCATTCTACACCACTTATGGTACAAGGATACATGAAGTTTATGGGGCCATATGCATCACCCATAATACCGCTTGATTCCGAATTATTTTCTAAATCTATCTAAGCTTGTCTGACCATCTGTCTGTTTGCCTGATCGTCTTTTATGTAACGTAGAGTTCGCAATCTTTGCGCTATTTCCATAAAAGATGACACACCCAACTATTTCGGACTTAAGACAAACACACTTGCGGTCACTCCCCTTGTAAAGTATTGCTTTGAAAATAATATATGAAAATATGCAATAAGTGTAGTGATGCAGTGTGTTTAACGGTGAGTTGAGACTAACTATAGTCTTATTACTTGTATGCAAATTAATTAAAAAGTGAATGGTAGGCGAAAAAAGAAAAATAATGAGTAAAAAAGTTGAAGTTACGAATACTTTGCTTTGTTCAAAAAATTAAGGGAATTTTTTATTTTAAAATAACTCGCTTTTCGAATATCAATGGTAAGGTTCTCGTTTCTCGCTTAATGTAAAGAGTCATTAAAATTTGGCAGAACTCTTAGCCAACTCGAGCGCTTTAAAACGGCTGTCGGCACGAATCGTTTTCAAGTAGTCATTCAAAGCAATATCCATATGCGTCTGGAAGGACATTGAGATGAAAAATTAACGCGTTATTATGGTTTTATGCGAAAATGCATTAACATAAAGCAAAATTCTACAAAATTTTTGTCATAAATCTACACATTTTTGTTCTTTTTTTTTTTTTTTGTAAATAAATTCACACAAATAATGCTGACGGCTAACGGAATATTTTTTTTTATATATTTGACCTGTTTTTCATTGTTTCATTTAAATTTATTTATTTTCTTTTAAAATAGTTTTATATAATATGCTGGTAACCAATTGAAAGAAAACAGCAACAACAAAAACAACAACAAAAGCATTATAATTAGCATAAATCTTTAACCATTTCAACTATACGCAGTAAAAATATATATAAAAAAAAAAATAAAAAATAAAAAATTAAATAAAAACATTTATGTATTATATGAAATCAAAAAGCAACCGCATACTCATCGTTATCATTAATTAACAAACTAACTAACAAACTAACTAACTAACTAACTAACAACAACAACAATAGTAACAAAGACATTAATAAAAATTGAAAAAGATTATAGTTCGCCAAAGGGAAAGAGACATCAGCAAACGTCAACAATAACTTTAACAACAACAAAAAAAAAACAGCAGCAGCATCAACGCAGCGGCAGCAGCAACGATAATAATAATAATAATAACAACAACAACAACAACAACAATAACAATCATTACACGACAGCAAACCATACAAAACATACTATAATTAGAGAACAATTACAGCGTTTTAATTGAGGTGAGTTACAAAAGTGCAAACAGAAAAATGTGTCATATTTGCATTAATACAAAAATACACCGCAATACAGACATACAAACACAGACACATATACATACATACATACATACATGTATACTAAATATATATAGGCAAGAACGAAAGAAAGCAAGATGGACACAGGGACAGACAGACAGAAGGACAGGTAAGCATAGATCAAATTTATATATATACATAGGAATGAGTAAAGTGTTATCATTTAAAATGAAATAAAATTAATTGCAATTAGGGCGAACTCAACAACAATCTCATCTCATTTCTTATAGAAATCTATGATTGAAATGTCAAAACAATTACTTAAAAACATGGTCATGTTTATATTTATATTTATGTTTATATATTTATGTTCACCTTTATGTATATGACTTACATGAAGACCTATGCAAGAACAATTTATCGCTTATCGGTGATTTATTGCCGTCGATTTACATTCAAATTTGATAAAACAATGTATTGCGTATAACGTTCGATAAAATGAATTGATTGACATACTTTAAAATTTTTGGTCATATTTGATTTTCATACATAAACCACATATCGACCACAAATTCTATGCATTTAAATACACTCAGTTACATTGTGTGTGTGTGTGTGAGGAATGAATTGTCTTTTGCCAGCACATCAGTGCAATATTTGAAATAAATATCGCATAACATTTAATTTAATGAATGTCCATCAATTTTATATAAGATAGATCTCATCTTTCTATGCAAAAATGTCAGAGACTAAATAAAAAAAAAAAAAAAACTTAGAAAAAAAGACGCAAAAAAATGAATGCAAGACTTTTTATACAAATTGTATTAAAACTATAATGAAAGCGAATAAAAACCGAATAGACCACCCTACGGGTTTTCATATAACGACTCTTTAAGATAATAGGCAAAAATACAAGATGGACGGAGGGCAGACAGGCAGAAAAGTAGGTAAACAGGCGTAAATCGGAAAGTGGTTTTGATTTTGAAAGCGATTCTACGGGTTTTCATATAATGACTTTTCGAACTAATCGGCTAGATGGGAAATGATCGTAAAAGTGCTTTGGTCCGAAACGTTTTGAATAGCGTTTGTTCTTAAGCTAACGAATGAAAATCCAAACAATTTGATCAAAATATATCAAAAATTTCGGACTGTACCTTGAAGACATCAGCTACATAGACGACAAGACGGATAAGTTTGGATCACTTCAGTGTCACTTTCTGACCGGTGTAAGGCAAGGTGGATTCTGCATTGCGCACATGTCGGCATTGTCGGCCTTGTAGGCAAGAACGCAAAAAAGTAAGGTGGACGGAAGGACAGACAGGCAGAAGAAGGCAGAAGAAGGTAAGCGGGAGTAAATCAGAAAGTGGTTTTGATTCTAAAAATGATTCTGGCATGGACCACCTTATGGGTTTTCATATAACGACTTTTCAAAATAAGAGGTTAGATGGGAAATAATCGTAAAAGTGCTTCGATGCGAAACGTTTTGATTAGCGTTATAAATATATCAAAAATTGCGGACTATAGCTTGAAGACATCGGCTAGACAGACGACAAGACAGACAAGATTAGATCGATTCAAAGTAAATTTCTGATCAGTGTAATGTAAGGTGGATTCAGCGTTTTGCACACGTCCGCGCTGTAGGCAAGAACGCAAAAAAGCGAAATGGACGAAGGGACAGACAGAAAGTGCTTTTAATTAAGAAACTCATTCTGAATAGATTTGTATAATAATTAGTTGGATCTATCACAAATCCTCCTTGGTGTTGCATACATCCGCACAAGTGTAATATACTCCTGTATCACAAGTTATGTAGCGCATAATAACTCAGACAGAAAAATTTGCTTTATTTTTATTCCAAACGCGATGAAAGGAAGATCTATATATGCATGATTTTTGTACGTTGTGTGTCCGACATACTGACTGTAATGTTTTAGGTTGTTAGCAATTAAACAAATTTATATTGTGATATATGAGCGGATAACCAACACAGAAAAAAAAAAAAGAATGTCATATAAAAAAGAAATTACATTCAGATTTTGGCGAGATTTTAATATAATAAGCTTCGCCCTTCAGTGTAGGCGGTGTATTCATCTTGTCAAAACGTTTGCAACGTTTGTAGAAGGAAGCTTCTAACACCCCAGAAGGTATATATGTACTCTTGATGAGCATTAAATGTTGAATTGATTTAAGCATGTCCGTCTGTCCGCCGGGTTGTCAGTCCGTCTGTTGTAAACATTCTTCGGGGCGTAAAAATGAAACTATCGACTTCAAATTTGGCGGAAACATTGGATATTCTTACACCTAAGTTGGTATTGAAAACGGGGAAAATCGGTCCAAGGACACGTTTACAGTATCGAGTAAACTGAGAACACCTCTGCTTTCAGCAAGAATCAAAAATTGCTTTTTCGCTCATTATTCATAAACTACAGCAGATAAATTTACAAAAATTTTAACGTATATTCTTTGAGCGATGCCATGGTACAATTAGAAAAATGGAAAAAAATCGGACCCAATATTTTAGTGTATCATAATTTAATTTTTTCTTCAATATCTTTGTAACGCGCAGAAGCAAGCTTCAAAAGTCTCATAAAGTATGTAAATTCGTGGCCATTTCCTACTCGGGAATGCACCTAAGCATGTCCGCCCATTCATCTGTCCGTCTGCGCAACTTTGTAGTGTCTGTGGTAAACATTCTTCCGTTTGCAAAAATCAAGATATCGCTTACAAACTTGCAAAGCAATTTGAAAATGACTCGAACATTGCAAGGAACGCACGTACACCTATGTAAGAAAGATTGTGGACGCTTTTATTTTCCTTCTTTTTCTCTTATCACCCATAATCTACAGCAATTTTATTCTGAAAATAGAAACAATCGATCGCACCCAAACAATGATGGGTATAATAGATTCGGTCGCCACCGAATGCAATTTTTTTACTTGTTGTATAACAACAAATACAATTACCTCGAATTTTATTTAAATATTTTAATAGAAAAATCGTTTTTCTTGTTTGTTCAAATTAAGAAATACAACGCTGATAACATCCTGATTAACTAATGATTGATTTCTAACGAAATTTTGTTTTAAAAAAATGAACGATGATTGAATAATTGGTTCATGAATATTTCCCTTTAATTCGATCCACTTGAATTGGAGCATATACTTTCAAGTTCATCAAATTCTTAATTGCATTGTGCCGACTAAAGAGAGTGATCTTCAACTTAGGCTGAGAACATCTCCCGATTACAAATTTTTCTCAAGATATGCATTTTTTTGGATTGATTATCACTCGATTAGTTCGTTTCGGTTCTTCTTTTACGAGATTAGTGCTTAAGAAATGTTAAAAATGGGTCGAAAATGAGTTGGTTGATGAGTATTTCGCCTTGAAACCTCGAAATTTCTACCAAGAAGACATCTACCAGCATGAAAGGTGGTAGACTGTAACTATGGTGCACAGTTCGATTGTTAAGCTTTGCAACAAGTAAGAATGCCATAGTCGGCCAAGGTTGACCCTTAGGTACCATAGATCATCATTCGATTAACATTATATTTTTATGTAAGTGCGCAATTTTCGCGAAAGTCCTCTCATTGGAGGATGCTCGCATGTCAACATATTCTAAATTTAGAAACCTTAATTTATTTGCCAAAGCTTTTATGAATTGCCAGTTGCTTCCTATCATAACAACCTAAAAATTGGATTTTGCCGCCATTGAAGCGGTTCCTTTCATGAGAACTCCTATATATGGTGCAGTTTTAAGAAGAGGTCTTTGTGGTCCAAATTCCCTTTGGTTAATTTACTAAGAAATAATTTTCATCATAAAGTATGAAAAGTTACACGTTTTTGGCATTTAAAGCCTTTAGAACCCTTATACGGGTTCCACCTAAATCGTCCAAGTTCGGTAAGGTTAACTTTCATGTCAAATTATTATTATGAAGGAACTTTCATTAAGAAGTATTGAAAATTAGGCTTTTCTATCATGTGAAGATTCAATCTTGGTCGGAATGGTTATAGGACAAGAAAGGTTTAAGATTCCATTCAGTCCAAAGTTTTCGCACCAATTTAGAACAATGAAAAACCATAACCAAGCGATTTTTATGGCGAAAATTTAAAAATTAGAATATTTTTTCTGTTAACAACTTTTCAAAATAAGGCGATCGGAAACAATTGCCTTAGGCCAAAACATATTAGTATACCACATGTCACCATAATATCTCTAAAGTTGCGACTTTTAAGTTAGATACAAACGTAGAACATGAACAGATATCAAACGGGCGTACAGACAGACAACTTATAAGAAGAAGTGGATCTATCTCAACTCTCTCTGGGCGCCGCAACCTTCTGCACAAACTTAATATACCCCGTACCACAAGTGGTTTAGGGAACAGTACATGAAGTTTGGGCGGATGTGTACAAATTCCACAAAAACTTGAGATAGGTCCATTTTTTATCGTACTGTTCGATTATGAAAGTGATTCTCATAGGCCCGTTTGTTCGTCTATCCGATATTTTGACGGAATGTGATACACTAATATGTTTTGGTCTAAGGAAAATGGGTCGGATTGGTCACCTTTTCGACAACTTCGTTTATGATTACTTACTTTGGAAAATCGGTATGTCAATAATTGTATTAAGAGAATTGGTGTTTATAGTTTACTTGTCTTTTATGTATTTGTGCAATTTTTTCATTTTCATAATTATTTTACTTTATTTATGTTATTTTCTTTATTTCGCAATAAATCACAATTTAGCGAAGACGCCAAGTTGTGATGTTTGGCAAAGATCCAAACCTTAAAAAAATGTGGGCCATCTACGTTTTTTTCAACTCAAAAAAAAGGTAAGGGAAAATTTCGCCATAAATTTTCTAAACTTTTGAGATCCTAATCTAGGAAAAACAAAACAAGAAATGATGGGTTTTCATAAATTCCGAGTGAAATCTTGTATGACGAATATAGGAAACTTTTGAATTCGAATACACTCAACTCTTTTTTTACACGTAAGAAAATCGGGAAAATAAATATTTGTGTAGAAATTTGCATGCGACATATGGTAGATACGGAGATATTTCTCACTACTTCAAAGAGTCGTTTATGATGTAAAAAAACCAAAGATTATATTAAAAAACCGTGCAAAAAAGTACTAATGCAGTCGACATTACATATTTATAAAACAAAATCAGTCGAACAATGTCGGGTCTCGGTTTGATACCGTACTTTTGGTTACGAATAGCTCAAGTCTTAAGAGGAAGTTGACTAGATTAAGATGAGACTGTTAACGGGTGAATGTGAACGAGATCGGATAACCGGCTGGCAACGCCGCTTATTCGAGCAAACTTAATGTAAATACCCGACTTCTATTTTGCCGTTCTTCTGGCTTGAGGTTTGGATCTGAGTAGAGATGTGCTCCCCTCCGTGCATAGGCAATGGATACTGTGCCACATGTACAGACAAATAATATAGAATGTGTGGACAAACTGTGTAATAGGTTAGAATATGAATGATGAGCTATAGTAAGTAAGAGCGAGAATTACTGATGTCAGTTTTATTGAGCGGAAGTGAGGAACAGAGGTCATTGGAGGACTGGAATTCCAAAACTGATCCTTTTAGAAGAATAGATTGCCGTCCGAGCAAAGAAATTTTTTTGGTATATTCACTGGGTGATACCCTGAGTTATTTATATTCCCATTTATATTACAACGCAATTAACTTTTATTAATTAACCTATGTCATGGAATAACCTAGCGGCTAAAAATAAAAATTAAAATACCTACACTTAACTTAAATCACCTATCGTCAGTGATTACCGGACGGAACAGGCACAACCTGGTCGACAAATATCTCCAAGTCGGTGCCTATAGCGGGGAATCCTAGCGGATGATGGCGGATTTTACATTGGACAGTGGTGTGTTGTCTAGTCGCCGGTTCGATTCACAAGCAGAAAGTTAAGTGACCTATCGTCAGTGATTACCGGACGGAACAGGCACAACTTGGTATACAAATATCTCCACGTCGGCGCCTATAGCGGGGGACCCTAGCGGATGATGGTGGAATTTAAATCAGACGGTGGTGTGTCACCTAGTCGGCGTTTCGATCCACAAACAGGAAACAGGAAGTCATCTTCTTCGTAAATGAAATGACCTATCGTCCGCGGTTACCAGACGGAGCGGCCACGGTCTTGTGTCA
Source organism: Glossina pallidipes (assembly GCA_000688715.1). Lineage (NCBI taxonomy): Eukaryota > Metazoa > Arthropoda > Insecta > Diptera > Glossinidae > Glossina > Glossina pallidipes. The sequence goes on from KK499888.1 coordinate 482,382, forward strand.
AAATATCCCTAAGTCGGCGTCCATAGCATATAACCCTAGCGCATGATGGTGGATTTTACATCGGACGGTGGTGTGTTTCGATCCGCAAGTAGGAAACAGCAAGTCATCTTCTTCGTAACTTAAACGACCTGTCGTCAGTGGTTACCGGACGGAAAGGACGGTCTTGTATCAAAATATCCCTAAGTCGGCGACTATACCGTGCTAGCCTAGCGGATTATGATGGATTTTATATCGGACAGTGGCGTGTTACCTAGTCGGCGTCTCAGCCTAGAAGCGGAAAACAGGAAGTCATCTTGTTCTTTTCTATATTTTTGTAGAGTCCGATTAGCGTTGCCAACTGGCGATATTCTCGTTCCCTTTGTTTCCGCAGCACAGTATTGTGCAGTGTTAAGCAGCCGACTTCAACTCTGCCACCTTTAACTAATAACAATCCTTGGAAAAAAAAAGAATTAAGAAATTTATAACAAACTAACTATACTTAATTAATATGAGAATATGACAATATATACCACATACGGAAATAAAGACAAAATAATGGCCTCAACCTATGTGTAGGATCAAAACAAGCTGCCAAGTGACTTTGATCCTTGAAAAAACTGTATTTGTTCTTATTGGTTGATTTAAAATCGTGTAACGAAAGTGTTCGGTGTATTTCCCTATTACCTTTTTGCAAAATTCATCAATTTTTTGCTTCATATTAGCATGTATGTGCCTTAAGTAATCCTTTCGAAAATGAATAGCAAATCAAAATGTTTGCGTAAATGCTGTAATTGTGTTATTTTTAGCATAATTCCTCTAAATAGTTTAATGCATATCGCAAACAGATTGACAAAAAAAAAAAAAATGAAAAAAAATGATGCATGTATTACCTTCACTTGGCATTAGCGAACGTCACGCGGACAAATCATTCAATTCCATCATTATTCATTTTTGTCACTTTACATTGACATTTTTCGGTTATCTTTGAAAATAATTCGCAATAATCGCAAAAAGCGCTTTTCATTGTTTATTTCTCTTAGCGATTAAATAAAGATTTGTTAAAAATTTGTCATTTATCTTACAGTTGTGTTTGTGCTGTGTGTGTGTGTTCACACCTTTGAATAATAAATTATTTTTGAAAAATGTTTTTCTACGACAATTTCATAAATATTCGACCCACACGCGCATACTCAATGAAAAAATGTAAACAACAAGAAAAATATATTTTCATAGCAAAGCGTTATTCAATTAAATTTTTGATTGCAAGCAATGCATATGAAAATATTTGCATACAAAAGGAAAATTTGTAATAAATTTCAAATGATTTCTATAAATATATGCGTCGTCTATCCACTCCATGACGATACAATATGTTAGATATCTTCAAGGCTTTTAAGGCATTTAGCGTTCGTTTAAACGCTAAATACGTGAATAGTGAAACTCAATAGATATGTCTGTCCGTTTGTCCTATGATAGAAATGACAATTACGTCCTTATAATCTTGAGAATTTTCTTCTTCTAACTCTCAGTAAAGAAAATTAGTAAAACCGTGTGAAGAATTCGACAAAAAAAAAACAAAAACAAAAACAACAAAGAGCAAAGGAAATGTTGGGCTTTCTCTGTGTTCGTTCAAATTGTTTTCCGCATGTACAATTCGTAGAAAAGCGCAGCCGCATTGTGTTTACAGCCTTAAGGCAATTAGCTGAATATTTGTGTTTTAAAAAAATGCTGCCAAGTTACATGAAAATATGTTTCAAAGTTTTCTGTATATACAAACGCATCCATATACGAGGTGTGCTCGAGAAAAAGGTGAATTTTGCAAATTTTGTGGACTATGACCATTTGATTTTCAGCTTTTTTTTTTTTCGTTATGTTGGTAAACATGTCCCAAGCAAAGCTTAGACGTATGTTGTTATGCTTGACGATTTCTTGCTATCGAAGAAAAGGGACCAAAGAGTCTGCGTTAAATTTTTGTGTAAAAAATGAGGTTAAGTGCTCCAATTCGCTTAGAATACTGATAGTGATGTTTGGCGATTTTGCTTTAAGCAGAAAAAATGTTAATAAATGGGTGCAAGGTCTTCACAGAAAGTCGAGAAGATGTAAATGACGATACCCACCTTGCCCTTGAACAACCGATGAAAAGCTTGAAGCAGTGAAGAAAATTTTTATGAAGATTTGTCATATCACTATTAGAGAACTTGTTTAGGATGTTGGTTTATCAACTGGCTCATGCTATGCAATTTTCCCCTGTGGCTTGGGCATGAAACGTCATGGATATTGCATCGCGATAATGTGCCAGCTGACACATCACTGTTTGTTCGTAATTGTTTGGCCAAAAATGAGACCAGACCACGCGCTACGTAATTACAGGACATTGCGCCCTGTGACTTTTTCCTGTTCCCAAAAGTGAAAGGATCCATTAACAGAAGGAATTTAGCCACGATTAAGGAGGTGAAGACCGCATCGCTGAAACAACGGAAAGCCATACCAAAAAGGCGCACATAAGACGTGCTTCGAGGATTGGAAAAAGCACTGGCGTAGTTGAATTAAATCTAAGGGGTTTACTTTGGGGGGGACAAAATAGATATAAATATTTTTCGATAAAAAGTCAACTTTTTTTTTGAAGGCACCTCATATCTGATATACATATACTAACATATACGATATATGAAATGAATGTACAGCGAAAGAAGCTAACCTGTGAGACACATTGAAAGCAAGCTAATGATGGAGTGGATTGAAGAATTCGTTTAAAGCTGCCTATAAATTCTTTCTTATTTCCCCTAAGATTGCAGTTATGTGAGTCAAACTGTTACTTAGTAGATATATAGCAATTTATCGTTTAAATTTATGACTTGTGGACGCATAAAAACAAATTAAAACGAATAAATAAAATTACCTCGCATTTAATTCAAATTTTTTTAATGGAAAACTCACTTTGTTTTGCTTGATGAAACAACAAGCATTCAACGCTGATAAAATCCTAATTAACTTATACGAGCGATTTCTAAGAACAAATAATAATGTTTCAGATGAATGTCTATTTCGTTTTTGCATTTGATATGCAAGATGTCAAAAATTTGCTTCGAATAAATGGGGCATGATTGAATAATTGATTCGCTAATATTTTCCTACAATGTTTGAACCCGAATTGAATTCGTGCAAACACTTGCAAGGTCATTTAATTAAGATACGCAGTGCAGTAAAGTCTTTTCGATCATTGAGTTCGTTATATCTTCCCTTAGTTGCATTGTGGGGGCTCAAACTAGTCTCTGATTTTACGCTGACATATCCTCCGGGTTAACTGAATAGAGCGCACGATGGAGACACAGTTGATTTTTTTCTGAGCCCGTGGCCATCTTTAAACCGATTTATCCAAGTCCGACGCAACCACACGTGCCGCTGAGTAACTCAGTGTTAATCGAACAGGGCGCGGGATGAAATTGGAGATCAGACAAAGTTGCCCATGCCCATCCTTAGACGTATTTATCCAAGTCAGATTTTGTTTTTTGTTTCTCTTCTTCCGTGAACAACCGAAGCAAGCAGACGCGTCACTGAGTAACTCAGGGTTAATCGAACAGGGCGCGGGATGAAATTAGAAAAGCTAAGGCGAAGTGATGTGTGGTTGGAGTTGGCATAGCTGTCCTCGCCCATCTCTAAACCGATTTTTCCAAGTCCGGTTGCGTTTTCTATATAGTCTCCTTTCTTACGTGGACAGCCGACGCAATCACACGTGCCGTTGAGCAACTCAGAGTTAATCGAACAGGGCGCAGGATGAAATTGGAGATCAGAAAAAGTTCCGCATGCCCATCTTTAGACCTATTTATCCAAGTCAGCTTTTATTTTTTGTTTCTCTTCTTCCGTGAACAAGCGAAGCTAGCAGACGTGCCGCTGAGTAACTCAGAGTTGATCGAATAGTACGCGAGATAAATCTAGAACATCTAAGATCAACTGACTTTTGCCTGAGGTCTGAGAAAGTTGTCCGTGCCCATCTTTAAACCAATTTATCAAAATCCGCTTGTGTTTTCTGTATAATGTCTTCACTTGCGTGAACAACAGAAGGAATCAGACGTGCTACTGAGTAACTCAAAGTTAATCGAATAGAGCGCAGGATGAAACTAGAATATCTAAGATGAACTGACTTTTGCTTGAGATCTGGGAAAGTTGTCCGCGCCCATTTTTAGACCAATTTACCCAAACCAGGTTTCGTTTGCTGTACGCACGTGCCGTTAAGTAACTCAAAGTTAATCGTACAAATCGCAGGATCAAATTGGAACTTCTAAGGCAAAGTAATTTTTGGCTGGAATTTTGCAAAGTTACGCTCACTCACCGTTAGAGAAAGTTATCGTAGTCAATTTTTGTTTTCTATATAATCTTCCTTCCTACGTGAACAGCCGACGCAATCAGATGTGCCATGGAGTATTATTATTTTATTCGAGTGCGGGTCATCATAAAGTAAAAGCAAGAACATAACAATTCAGAGGTAAATTCCTTGAAGGTGGGTGCTATAAGACGTAGTAGTAGCAGATATTGCGAAATAAGGTCTCTTCGGTATAAATTTATTTTACAAGATTTTGAAGTTACGTCACTGTAAAAACTAAGTTATTATAACACTAAGCCACCGAATGCCATGTCAATACAAGGTAATTGCGAAATAAGATCGCGAGACAATATGTTTAAATATAAGTCAAGTGAAGTTCAAGTGAAGTTCGAGGAATAAAAATTTTCTTGTATGGTACAGCTTCGTAATGACGGCGAGAAAGACGCTGGCTGCTAACCAATGCTGCTCAAAGCATTTATTCTTTTCAAAGCCCGCAGCGTGGACAGTTTTGCTTTCTTCATACTTCTACACACATTACGAAGGGATGGATGATTTTGTGTATCCATTGATCAGTGTGTACTATATATTTTTTGTACACTTTACTATATGCTTGGAACTTAAACAAAGCGTACATATTTTCTCGACAGAAGCGAACAGCGGTAGCCATACCTCGTTTTTATCCCAGTACTAAAAGCAGAGAATGACAAAACGCTTGTAAAAGTCAGAGCGAAACTTTGGTGACCCTATAGAATATATACCAGCGACCTTATAAAGATTATATCAGTGACAAATTGTGAATCCCTGTGGCCATATTTGCACCTCTGTGTGTCTATTTTTGGGAAACAAACTTCCGGTCGTAAAATTAAACTGCCCGCCATTGGAAGTGGTGCAAAACCATGGGAAGTGGTTGGTATTCAAAATGAGCCAAGTCAGTGAAGGGACATGCACGTAGAGGAATATAAACTGAGAGCACCCATCCCCTTTTCGTGTTATTATTACGTAGGAAAAATACACAATAAAAGTTTCCCTGAATCTTCTATGGGTGATGCTATAACACCTGAACAAAAATCAGCAACGGTTCATCCAATTTTATAGACTACCGAAATTTAGAGTTTTTATAAGATAGAGGTGACGCATAGGAAAGATTCAGACAAAGGTCAATAAAATTCCCTTACTTGTGCCCGTATGTTGCTAAGTGTCTGTCTATCACAATAAATTTGATTTAAAGTTGTTCTCATCGTTCTCTTTAGGCCAAGTTGTGGAATTAGTTAAGTCGATGAGTAACGGTGCACACTTATTAGAAGTGGAAATCATTTTTGGAATGGAAAAAAAGATTTTATTTCAATTATTGTCTATCGTTAGCTATGTCGCTTTCTTAATTTTATAACGGAATATGAATCTCCTGAAGGTCATTTAGCACTCTTTCCAAAGAAGACTAGGTTTTGCATGTCGTTATAAAAACGGAAGCGCTGCTTACGCGGGCCCTAAGCCCTACCTATTGAAGAATATTTTTCGAATAAATTTGTGGAAGGGGCGGGGGGACATCATTCCTGCTCAATTTCGCTAAAGTTTCCTGGACTGATTACGCGCGATGAGATTCATCGTCATCATGTCGAAATAATAACCAATAAAACCTTTTGGATTATTGTAGCTCTGTCCCTCTTTAGTGGTTCAGGCAATTGGACCACTTCTTGTTGGTAGTCTTCCTTGGCGGCAATTTCACTTGTTTGAAGTAGATGCTGGCACACTACGTCCAGAATCCTTTATATTGACAGGCCAAAGACATAAACCTTTTTTTGACCTTCCATCTTTATTTCTGATCACTGGGATTCTGATTAAGCAGCATTTTCCAGTGAACTAATTAAGAAAAGCAATAGTTTTCCGCATTTGATTTTTGGTATCGCGTGAGTAGGGCTGCCGCATAGGTTAGTCGATAAGAGTCACGGCTATCGAGTCAATATTCGCGACTTCAAATCTCCGGCGGCTTGCGCATACTTGCTTGCTCTCAGTAGCTATAGCGAGTGCTCAATCGGTAAAGGTATAGCACTCACGGCCACTAGGCTGCGGGCATTCCCTATATCTTTCTCTTTTCTCATTTCTTTCTCGTTATCACCGTGTAACGCACCTTCTAGGAGACATTATCTAAGGAAGCTCCTAAGGACTATATTATGAATCATTCAAGAGAAGAGTAGTACTGTTGCTTTAACCTTACGATGACTACTTTTAAGACGAGAAGTCATAGTTTGACTTATGAGCAATTTTTTTTAGAAATATTTTTTAGAAAATGATATAATTTTTTTTAGAAAAATCGATAAGGAATTACTTGTACGTACGGTTATATGATTTTAAGTAGAAGCAATTTCACTGACGAAATTTATAATTCAATTATATGTATTTGTATGTATTTGTATGTATGTAGAAAATTTAGCAACAGTGCTTCTGTCATCGTAATTGAAGCATTTTTGAAATCAATACATGTGTCGTGACCTTCTTAATTTCGTATATAGATGTAATTTTCTTTTTCTCTTACCTGCGATACATATGCATGCATATGTAGAATGTGTTTGCTAAGTGGATTCCTGTACAATTCTATTAGCAAATTAATTCATATAAAAATCGTACAAAAGAAATCCATTACAAACTTGTGTGTATTTAATTGAATAAAATGATAATTATCGATGGCAATCCACCGTCACACGGTGATGGTTACGAAAGTACATCTAGTGTGGCACACTTCTCAAGTACACACTTTGTGTGTATTCAACTTATTAGAATTGATTGTTAAATAGAAAAGTATTTGCAAAACGTTGTTTATTTTCCTTCCTTTGTAGCATTCAGTCAATACTTTCTATAAGAATTTTAGCTGTCTTTCTTGAATTACTATGTAAACTAAATTTGCCAAGAGCAACATTGTAACAGAGTTGAAATTTGATTTATTGTAGTAAACAGAGAGAGACGAAAGTTAATAAAAATACATTTGTTGTAAAATTTAGAGGAGGAAGAACCACCAGATAGGTTAAGGTTTATTGTTCAGTTTATAGACTGTGACAATCTTAAGCCTGACTGGCCTAACGCCTCCACCCCTAGAACCATTGACAACTAATATGGTTGATTTGCCCATCTTTTAGACTAGCAAGACAATCCTACAGGAGAGATGACCTATTCCAAGCACTGGGTATCAGAGTAAAAGTTTAGGTACGCTCTAAATCTTCCCCACCACGAGTACTACCCGAAGGGGCGCAGCCTAGTGGTCAGGCCACACATATTAGTTAACCTGCTGCGTTCGAAATGTGATCGGTCATACAAGCTTCCATCGAACTTTTCACATGGTACGTCAATATGCAAGCGTACCCCCCGAAGCACCTTGGCAAGCACTTATCTGAAGTTCAACCAATGCTGTTACCTCTACCCACCTAAGCAGGGTACTCGTGACTTTGTGAGTGGTCAACCAGACCTCCGTGGATTCCATAGTTCTTAGCATGCTTTAGAACTATAGGTATGCGCGTGTCATTATGTTCGGAATTTCACACTTGGATTTTGTATATTATTCCATACTTCAGAGGAAGCCACGTCTATTACTCTCCCCCATGGATTTATTGTACTATGAGAAGTAATCAAACAAGCTATGCCGGACACCTATCGCACTAGATAATCGTAAGCTTTTCTACAACCTAATGGTTGTGTACTGGACCTCTTGAATAGCTGATTAAATTGGTGAGGAAGTCTGCACGCGCACGACTCCCGATACTCTTCAAGACTCTCCAGTGAAATGAACCCCGTCGCTGGGGAAATAACAATCTTAGACAGTAGATAGTTTTATTGAAGAGAGCTTTTTTGTTTTGGTGAGATCGAAAAATGGTTGAAGTCAGGATCAAACCAGTATAAAGGACTTACTAAAAGAAAGTTCTAAGGCAGGAGTGATTACGAGAGAACTAGAAATGAATAGAAGTGAAGGATGGACAGATGAATCGTTGGTATTAGAGATGAAAGAAAAAATCTCGACATCTAGTTTTAGTTAGAATTTATTTAAGAATGTGATGATGACCAATACTATGTCAGACACCTGGCGCATAGTCAAGTGACGCGAGTATTAAGTCGGCATACCTTTAGGGTATCATGTTATGTACTCTATGCAAAATTATTTTTAAATGATCTTACCGTTCTTTTGTTTTTTTGATTTCCTCACACTGCTCTAAAAAATATTTGATGTTAGTTATAAATAATAATTAAAGACAAATAAATATTTTTAAATACATATCAGCGCATTTTATTCGAAGACGTGCCACGTACCCACGTCCAACATCATACTTTAATAACCATAAGCGTACGGTCCTGGCTATTGCCAGTTCTCAGTTCGTAAGGGCAGAATACTTATCGATAGGGCAAACAACTCCCAATCTGCGGCTATTCCTTATCTTGTTTTTCACATTTTCTTATTATTCACCTTCATACGTGTTACCCACGTAAGCGAGATTCCTTAAGTTTTATATTTATATTCAATAAGTTCGTAGATTGACGTATAGAATTTCGAATGCATCTCACTTTTAGATAGTGCTAACCTTTAAAGGAAAGATGGCGTGATTTCATGACATTCTGAGGATTACAAGTGCAAGAGTTACAGTTGGTGTAGTAAAACTACACTCAAAATTCAGATTTTCTGTTGTTTTACAAAGAGTATGTGCATATATATATATATACATATATGTATACATAAATGTATACGTTGTTACGAAAATCTCACACACACTCACCCACACTGACAAAAAGAGTTCTCTTTAGTCGATTTTCTAAGAAACCAAGTTCTCAGCATTTTCCCTGCCGACGCAGCTGACGATTGGTGAAAGTGTTTCTAGCAATTTACAGAACATTCCGCGGAAAAAGTAATTAGCATAAAAACGTCACAATGAAGTTCGGCGCTGGACACTTGCTTTCAAAAGGACATATAAGGTGAATATCTGCAAATCGCAAAGTCAGCGTAGTGAAGCGTTCATACCACAGTTTTTTGAATTACGTGCCAAAAAAAACAAAAAATATGTTTTTACCTTGAAATGTTACTTTTTCCGGTCGCCCGCCGCCGTATATCAAGCAAAATGACCAAAATGATAATGTTTATCGCTTACTGCGGTTACTGTGGAATAAGGATGGCATCCAACATATTGACATATTGAAGAAAGTATTAATATTTAAACGAGGAAATCAAAATATCCGTTTCTTTCCTATGTAGGAGTAACTTTTTACATTCAATGATATGTCTAATGTTATATCAAATAAGTAAGGACGCTGCAGATACGCAAGGCCGACCATTAAATACCCTACTAATGTTTACCTATTTAGTAAACAAAAAACATATATATGAAAACATATATACAAAAAAACATATATATAGGTACATGTGTATATGTATACATATCTACACATATATATATATATATATATATATATATATGTATATATACACATGTACATATGCTGTAGTGTAGCAATCTGTTCTGCATATAAAATATTAATTTTCATTAGAACCTTCAAATGTGTTGGTACGCAAAAAATAGACCTACGTGGTCCAAATTCGGTAAGGTTAATTACCATGTCAAACTATTATGATCAACGAACTTTAATTAAGAATTATTCACCGTTTTTTTATTCACCGTATTTTTACCACATCAAGACTTAGTTTCCTTAGGGAGAGTTATACAGAAAGGTTATCAAAAAAGTTTCTTCATCCCGTGCAAACGTTTTCACAACAATTTAGAATGGCGATATGCTATTACTAAGCTACTAATTTATAGCGAAATACTGAAAATGACGCTACAACGGCTTGTCAAAATAAGGGGAGGGGTCCAAAAAGTGATCCAATCCAAATTTTATCAAAATGTATCGAAAATTGCAGCCTATAGGTTGAATACAAGTTAACATTGCCAAGCATAAGACGGACAGATGGACGGACTAACTTAAATCGGTTAAGAAAATGATTCTGGATCGATCGCTGTAATAAAGGTGGATCTGCCTCAAATGCTTCTGCTTGTTAAAACGGTCCATATAAACTTAATGTGCCAGGGTATAAAAATTGATTATTCACAAGCCAAAAGCAATCTTAGTCTGTAGTCAGGCAAAGCTTGCTGTGGACTGCAAAATCTGGCAAGAAGTTTAATGCGCTGCTGAAGTTAAGCGATAGGGGCTTGTGATGGAAAATCTTCAACACTGATGGAGTTTTTTTGGCAAACTAACAGAGAGAAAGAGAGAGAGAGAGAGAGAGCGAGAGAGAGAGAGGGAGAGAGAGAGAAAGAGAGAGAGAGAGAAAATGTTTACTCATTCGATAAGAAACAATTTTATTATTAATTGTGATCACTATTTACGAAAAGTTTATCGCTTATTGCAACGTATTACGATTTTGCATTGTTGCATGTTCTCTTGTTTGTTTTATGTTGCGTGTTTACATATGCCCACATATGCACACACAAACACACACACATATATATATATATATATATATATATATGTATAAGAGCATTCAGGTTTCTTTGGCAAATATTCAAAAAGAAAATTGGAAGGAATTTGTTTTTAGCAATTTTTGTTGTTGCTGTTGTTGTTGTTGTGTTTTTCCTCTTTTTACTGCTCATCTAATATCGCAGATTAATATGCGGTGTCAAATATGTGACAGTTTCAAAGTAAAGTTGGCAGTTTATCAACATGAAATAATAACAAAGGAAAAAAAATAAATAATTTTTTTTTTTTTTTGTTTTTTTTATCTTACTATAGACATCCATCCACCTACATAATGCAAATGCATATATGTATGCATGATTGTCAGTAATTGTTACAATGCAGTCATCAAAGTCTGTTATTTTCTATGTCCATTCTACAAACTATTGTTATTTACAGAGATCGTGAGAGTGGCCTGCCTAATCATTTCATAGAACACAGAAAAATGTCTAACTAATTGAAAAATAAAAAAATTTATTTTCATTTAAAGCATAAAACTAATTCTGTAAACCAGCTTTACAATGTATTTGAAAAGATAATTGAGACAAAAAAAAAGAAAAAAAAAAATATTTCGCAGAAAAATTACACGCCTTTGGGGTGATGAACAACATGATGATAAACAACAATGTAAAGTAAACAACAGTGAACAAATCGCATATTCAGTGTTCTATGTTAATTGGGTTAATAAGTTCATAACTTGGAAATATGTCCACCTATAATATAATGAATTAGTTTGTAAAATTTCCATTAAAAAATTATCGTGAAAGGCTATTAAATGCTTTTTGCAACTAATACTTGATCAACGAAAAATATTCAGTGAATTGATCTGCAAGCATTACGGTTCTAAACAATTCCATTACAATGATGTTAAACTAAGTTAAAATATTATAATTATGTTATATCGATCTAGGTGTGGGCAACTTTTTCCATCAACCGGCCACGGGAGCCAGAGTAAACCTCAGCAATTATTAAAGTAAATAAAAACATTATAGTCAAAGGGCAAGGTCGATCTTTAAATACCCTATACCACCTTGTCCAACACAATTCTTACTTCTATTCTAGAACACAAAGTTTATATCTTGAGATAAGTCGAAAGCCTTAGATGCTAGGGCTTTAAGACTTTAGTCTCAGAATTTATTCTATGGGTAAATTTATAATAATAATGATAATAATAATAATAATAATAATAATAATAGCATATCTTGAGATAAATTTTCATCATAAAATATTAAACTGAGTCAACAATTTTCGCGAAATCCTTACATAGGTCAGCACCCAAAAATAGGTGTAGACGGTCTAAACTTTATAGAGTTCATTTTTGTATGAAATTACTGCTATGGGCCAATTTTCATCACCACATACTAATACTTAGACGTTCCTGCTCTACAAAGAACGTTGTTAGGACTTTAGTCTTAGAATTCATTCTCTGGCTTAATTTATAATAATAATAATAAAAATAACATATCTTGAAATAAATTTTCATCATAAAATCCTTACATAGGTCAGCACCCAAAAATAGGTGTAGATGGTCTAAACTTTATAGAGTTCATTTTTGTATGAAATTACTGTTATGGGCCAATTTTCATCACCACATACTAATGCTTAGACGTTCCTGCTCTACAAAGAACGTTGTTTGGACTTTAGTCTTAGAATTCATTCTCTGGCTTAATTTATAATAATAATAATAAAAATAACATATCTTGAAATAAATTTTCATCATAAAATCCTTACATAGGGTAGCACCCAAAACTAGGTGTACACGGTGTAAATTTTCTAGAGTTCATTTTCTATGAAATTACTGTTATGGACCAATTTTCATCACCACATACTAAAACTTCGACTTTTCTGCTCTGCAAAGGATGAATTTTAGTGATAAGCCTTATTAGGGTAGGATCGACAAGAGAGGCCGAGATAGTCCAAATCTGGCACAACTAACTATTTTATGTCCAATTACTATTATAATTTTCATCGTTAAGCATTGCAAATTACACCTTTTTGTCGTATGAACTTCGGTTTTCGTTATATGTGAGGAGGTTGAAAAATTGCCCCAGTCGTTTCAAAGTTTTCATACCAATTTAGAATGCCTTAGAATTCTACTACTTGGTCACATTTTGAAAATTGCAATTTTTTTCCATATAACGACTTTTCAGAATTGGGCGTTACGAGGGGTTGCAGCACCCGATGCTAATGTATATTGTAGAAGAGTAGTCCGGTTTTGGTTAGCTGGAATTGTATGGTTAATCCGAAGGCAAGAGTGACTATGTTGCGTAAAGTAAGGCTAAAGGCTTTATAGTCTACTTTTAAGTTCCGCGGAGGTCACGAGCCCATTCACTATGTCACGAGTACCTGCGGGTAGGGGGTTACAGCGCTAGTTTAGTGCAGATTGAGGCTTGCCAAGATCCTTCGGGGGAAGCTTGCATACTTATATATATGTGGAAAACGCGATCCCCCAGTTAACCACTATGTGAATGCTGACTGTCGGATACCGCTCTTCGGGGGTTATCGTGATGGTTGTGGTTTCTATTATTCCAAAAGCGAATAATTAGACGTAAAGATAGGCCTAAACACTCCTCAGAGTGGGTTTATCGAACAATACGCAATAAACATATCTGGTATCTCCAGTGGAGTTTAGGCCCCTAGGTTATAGGGATTGCCGAACTCTCTGGAGGGCGCGCTAAATTAATCTGTGTGTCATCAGGCACCGTAGGGTTAAACCGACAAGGTGGTGTACCCATCTTAAACGAACAAAGACAATCTGTATTATTTGGTATTGGGTATAATTGATGTCTCCCTCCAAAATTACTATGTAAGACTTTGCTACTAAGACTTACTAAGATTTACTACTAAGACTTACGTGACAATCTAATCTTCCCGGAAGATGAAATGTGCGCAAAAGAGCTTTTCGGATCTTGGCATAGATTCAGCTATATGCTAAATCAACTTCAATTGCTGAAAAGTTTATTTTGCCGGATTAATTGGAAGCACAGTGTTTCGCCATATATTAACATAAAAACGATGTGTTATGCTATCCAACGTCCAGCTAATCTAACTAAACAATTCTAATACATAAGAAGGGCGAAAATCCATGGAGTGTTCCTTTGGAAGGATAAACTAAGTACAGCAACTTACGCGTTGTTCCGACCATACGAATCATCACAGGCAAACTCTTTCCACAACAGTTAAAAAACGGGAGTAACGTGCATACAGTGCTGCTTTTTCTGTTTCTAAGCAGGATAATCAGGTTTGGTGCCTTATGGTAAATGCCAGCCATGGGGCGTTCATGTACTAATGAACTAGAATGCGTTGCTCTCTGCCGACATGACTTCTTTGAATAACACTATTTCCAATTTTATTTGAGCTAAGTTTCCACTCTCAAAATGATATACAAAAACAAATAGCTTTCTGTGTATAGTAGCAAGAAATCAGTTATCCTTTTCACAAGGCATCCATTTTTTGTGTAAGAGAAGAGGAGGTAGTGTTTGACTTCTGACATTTTAAAAAAAAAAAGAAAATTCATTTTTATTAGAAAAAAAAAGACAACATAAACTCACTCACATTCCTATTCATTTTGCAACGAATCTGATGCATATACACCTTAGAAATGACCTATCGCTCACTAAGTTTATTGAAAGTGGGATGACCATTAACGTACCCATATGATTTTTAGATACTATCAACCTTCAAACAAAATGTGCTAAGTAGTTTGCAAGTGAAATTCAAATGGATTCGTTAATAGCTGTGATGTCTATATGTCACCCTACGCACTTATTGCTTGAGGTGATATTTGTTTCGGTTTTTTTTTTATGTGTTTCAGTAACAATGGTTCGATTTAAAGCTGGAAGGATTAGTAAAGATTGGTTGGGCCCAAAGGCATAGGCGTTCATGTAAAACCCAATGTTTAATCAAAACAGAAAAATTATCGTATTATCCTTTTAAACAAATCTGAAAGCAAAACCATGCAATGTTCGCAATCTTCAGTGTAGCGTATAAGAAATGTGTAACATGTAATGTGATTTGTTGTCATATTATTTATGCATCTGTATGAGATGCGTCTATGTACCGGTAAATGAAAGATGATAAAACAAAAAGCAACTAACTTATTGTTTATTATTATATTTCCTACGGTTGTTGGTATATATATCGCAGATGCATTTTACATGAGTTGGGAAAACGTAATTTCATGCAACACAAGTTTTTAATTAAATTTTAAATAGACTTCCAGTGTTATTGAAAAAGGTTCGGGCAGGTGAAAACTACCGTTCAATCTGTTGGTTATAAATTTTGATTGGATGCGAGAGAGAGAGAGAGAGAGAGAGACAGACAAATATAAAAGACAAGGATTGGATGACCGCTACTTGGTGTTTACAGCATTTAGTGAATGCCGAATACATCTTAGTCGTAAAGGTTTCATAAGTCAAGTAATTTAATATTGACTGAACAATACATGACTGCGTGTATTCCATTAAACAAAAAAATTTAATTACTTTGCCTTATACTTTACCTGAGTCCCTAACTTATTATCTGATTAATAGAATTATAAAGAAAGTGCGCACTTATGCTTCATTTACAATAACGTTACGCTACGGTATGTCTGTGGTGTTTTTTCTCATGACACGGGGATGAACGAGTTCCTTTCTTTGAATTGCTTAAAGTTATTCAAATTTTGCCATGTGGCAAAGAGAGAGAGAGAGGGATAATAAAAGAAAGAGAGGGAAATAGAGAAAGATAGATAGATAGATCGATCGATAGATAGAAAGAGAGAGACAGAGAGTGTG
>KK499888.1:504193-521308 GCA_000688715.1 Glossina pallidipes
TAATGGATTCGTTCACGACGGAATATAATTTTCTTACTTGTTTTTTTTTTTTTTTTTTTTTTTTTATTTTAATAAGTTTTATTTATACACATTTATTTAGGTAGTCCATAACACACACGCACGCACGCACACACACACACACATAAACATCAAGTCACGATGTTATAAATTATTTATGTTGAAACATTCTCTTAACCAATCTTGATAGTGAGAATTTCTTAAAGGCGAAACGATAAAGTGAAATGTTATTGAAAGTGTTTTCTTTTAAAAAATACCGAACGAGATATGTATACGCATATATAAGAGTAGTAGAAGGAAACAGTAAAATGAAAACTAGATTAATAGAACACCTAACACTTGACTTCATTACGATTTTATATAGTATTATGCATGCATTTAGTATAAAAACATTCAGTTCTCTGAAGAGACTCTTAAACCATGTATTTGTATACATCCAACTACGCATACTTGCATATTTAATATGCAAGTAATATATATATATATATATATATAAATATATATACAATGGAAAAATCTGATCAACCTCCCTTCCAAATAAAAAACAAAAGCAAACAAGCAAACAAGAACAACACATCATCACGTGAAACAAAGGTAAAAATATATTTGTGTAAAGCATTAAAAAGCAAAAAAAAAGGAAAAAAAAAAGAAAAATAAAAAGTACAAACTGCAACAAAACCTCGTTACTTAGTCTGAATAACCGGAAATTCAATATATGTACATGTGTACTTAAGATATATCCCTGCCTCTCTCTCTCTCTCCCTCACCCTTTGTCTGATAGCACTTTTAAAACCATAGGCCATATATACATATATGATGCGCAACGACTGACTCATCTCGCTCTATATAAATATTTTCTAACTCTGTCTATCTATGAAAACTTTTATTTAGATATGAATAACTTTCGTTTTTTTATATACATCACACAGACACACACACGCAGACAGTGAAATTACTAGATTTTCCGAGACTTTATGAAATAAAGCAAATAATCTTTTGGAGATCCTTTTTTATTCATCTATACCGCGCATCAGATGAATCAACTCAGCTATATTTGCCCGTCTGTCCTTTTGATGAAATCGATCTTGTAAAACAAACTACAGGAATAAAAAAAAGTTTTTTTTTCCTTTACCAGCTTCGTCAGCTCAAATTTGAAAATTAATAAAGTCAGACATTGTACAGGTTTGCTTGTGACTGCCAAAAACTAATATTCTTTATAAGTTGGGCATTGCATAGCTGCAGAGTTTCATGTTACGTCTTTTAATCTCAGTTTTCCGTACTGAAATCCCTGTGAAAGTGAGCTAAATCGGATTTAGGCTATGCCTAATGGAGCGCCGTTACCAATTTTCGGTTGCATAAACTCACAAACGTAGTTTTTAGTCTGGACTATTACTTGCAAAATGCTATCAAGAAACAGAAAAATGTGATTTTAAAAAATACGATATACGATATGCACCGTATGACCGATATATCGATAACATTGGCATGCATTAATTTCCCGATATGTATTCAAAGAAAAAATGCATTTCATAGTCCATAAGGTAAAAAAAAAAAAAATAAAGAGGAGAAAGGAATACTGCAAATAAGCTAGTGATGCATATTAAAAGTTTCGATCGCAATTTATAACAGATATCAGTCCACAAATTAATATTAGATAGTATATTAACAAAATCTTATCAAATCGCGTAGAAACATGATTTGAGAAAATACGATATTCGATAGAACATACGATACGATATACGATACGATATACGAAATTTGCCATATAAAATACGAGAAAGAGGACGATTGCAAAGACAAACCGTATTGAGGCTGATGTGAAGACAAGCTGTATATAGGTAGAAGTTTCGACCACAACTCGATACAACATCCTCGTGATAAGTTCGAAAATTAGTTAAATCCAAGCAGATTTTCATACAAGGATACAAAAAAAAATTTAATAAATTAGGTAGTAATGGGGCCTCGTATAGGATAGAATTCAAACAAAGGCTTTGTGCGATATGCCATCAATAGATCCTTTACAATCACATACAAGCTGCCTTAGCATTATTTACATCGCTAAACTAATGATTGGTATTAATAGAGTCGACTTAGGTCGAATATAGGATTACTTTTGTTATACCCACCACCAAAGAGTAAATATATATTCGTTTTGCCACAGTGTTTGCAACACCCAAAGTGAAGGCTTCAAAGTCCCACAAGGTATATATTTATTTTTGATACATTCCTCTGTGAGACCGTATGCGAATATTTTTAATACTCTCAGTAAAGGTTATTGACTTGAAATTTAATAGAAACATTGAAAGTTCTTCCGCCCCGATTACTACTCAGTGGCTAGTGCTCCATTCTCTATTTTTAGTCTAAGAATTTATTTCATTGGTTAAAAAAATTATAATAATAATAATAATAATAATAATAATAATAATAATACTCTAAATGGGCTAAATCGTTCTATGGCCACACCCACAATAAAATGTAAACGCAAAGCATCTTACTTTCTTTAAGAAAAAATTTGTGGGCTTTTTCTCATCGCTCATAAGCTGAAGTTTTCAAAATTCCTTTTATGGACTACCCTTCTAACTATTTGCGTGTAAAAAGGGGAAAAAATCCATCACGCCCATACAAAGTTACAAGTTTCCGTTTTTTCCCCATTTTATCCTAAATAAAACCTGTCACTTGTTAGTAATGTCTGAGAAGAAGTGTTAACCTCTTCAGGAATGCTTTTTTTATGGCGGGAAAAAAACAACTTTTTCTTTTTTATACGATCTTTTTTATACGATTATATTAAAAGGAATTTAAAAGCAAGTGGAGGAAAAAACAAACAGAGTGAACAGAGAGAAATCGACGTTTTTGGCCATGGGCTTAAAGCGGTGACGGATGCTGATCCAATAATAATAATTTGCAATCTTATCCCACTGCAAGGTGAGAGTGTGGAATAAAATTGATAATATTATCATAAGATATATCGTGGTGGGTATACAAGGTTCGGCTATGCCCTCATATAATTTCCTTATTTGTTGTTATTTGGGTCAGTCGTTACTGTTACTGTTAATACATGCTTGGTGTTGAAGCATACAAATATAACTAAATAAAGAGTAAAGCGTAGCTCAATAGTACACATTTGTCGCCAATCATGCAGTTGTTGGTATTTCGCATTCAATTCAGAACAAAAATAAAAAAAAAAAAAGAAAAAAAAACAAATGCCTTTCCATGCGTTTGTATTCATTATTTCTATACTATGAGTCGTTGAATTGGTGAATGTGTGTAAGAAAAATTCGCAAAATATTTTTAAATTGATTACAAACAATAACGGGAACAATTCTAGGTTATGTGGCTGTGAAAACTTTAGCAACTGCAACAGCAATATACAATAAAGTGAATGTAAAAATTCTTGGAATCTCCTGCACATTACACTGCATTGTCAAATCTCTTAGACCTTAGACGTTCACACACTATGATGCGTTATTCTGTTTTACACGTGAATAAATCCCATGGGGTGAACACAATGAGAAGTCGCATTACCCTATTATACCATAAGGAAAGGTAAACAAATCTGTGTAAGTGCAAACAAGTGGTATACGGTTTGAGTAGCAAATGTAAAGAAATTAATATAGAAAATTACAAAAACAAAATTAATTGCGTAAAAAAACAATAATCCTTTTCGAGTTGATTAGTGGGGAATAAAAGAAATCAAAATAAGTAAGAAATGTTTTCTTTTGCCCATCATCGTTATCCTAAATAAGACGAAAAAAAAGAAGAAGAAATAAATTTTCATATTCTATAATATCGGGTGGGCGCGGCTGATCCGTTCTATTTTCAGAATACGAGTGGAAATTTAAATGGTGTTTATACAGTACTTTATGAGTAGCAAGGAAATTATACGGGAAGCAAACATGTTCACAGGTTTTGTTGCGTAGGACTGTGCCTTTGTAGGTGCGTCCTTTGATCTGTTTGGGAAATTTTCAAACTGCTTTGCAATTTTCTAGGCGATATCTTCATTTTTGCGAAAAAAAGAATATTGATCACAGATACTACACGGTTGGGCAGACGGACGAATGGATAGATGAAAAAAACGACATACTTAAGCGCGTTCCGAACTTGAAATTGACCAAGAACTTGTATACTTTATGGGGTTTTTGAAGCATGCTTTATTTTAAATTTTGGTACACTATAAATTTAAGTAGGCGTGGTTGATTTGTTTCATTTTTCAGGAGTACTACGGAAACGGCTTTAGAATATTCGGCCAATTTCTCTGTAAATTTATCTGCTGTATTTTACGTGTAATGAGAGAAGAACCAATTTTTTGTTCCTTTTGAAAAACAGATGCGTTCTCAGTTCGCGTGGTCTAGTAAGTGTGGCCTTCGACCGATTTACCCCTACTTCAATACTTAGCTGCATGTACGAACTGTCAAATTAGTTGTTGATAGTTCCATTTTTGAGGCCAGGAGAACGTTTGCAACAGTGATTATGCGGACGGACAGATGGACAACTGAACAGAAGGACACACGCACATGCTTAAATAGATTCAGAATTTGATGCTTATCAAAAGTACCTCTATTTTGCGGAGTCTCTGAAGCTCCCTTCTGAGCCTTGGAAGCATTTTGACAAAATGAATACACCCCTCGTCCTCCTATCCTATCGGCAAGAAACTTCATAAAAATTCCGACGGAGCGTTCATTTCAATTAAATGAAGGATTTTTCTCACAACATTATAGAAATTTTTGTGCCAGGAATGCACGCACATGCTCACGTATTGATTGTGATTTCTTCGATATTGAGATGTTACCGCCGCGATCTTCCATGTCAAATGGACGTCTCAACCGTGAGCAAGATCAATTAGAAAATATGCGAAAACCTATGGATAAATTTGGCGGTTATCTATGTAGCACTTCTCAGCAAATGTGAATTTAGAATAATAATTGAAGATTTCGACAACATGTGGACCCTTTCTCATGGCATTGTCGCAATAGATGGCAAAGAGATAAAGATCTCTTTTTGTACCCGACACCACTTGTGGTATATTAAGTTTATGCGGATGTGTGCACCACCCAGAAGGACTTGAGACAGATCTATCTTTTACTACATCAATCGATTCAGAATCACTTTTTTAATGGATGTAAGCTTGTCTGTCCACTTGTCTGTGTTGTATTCTTATGTTCAATCCATGACTCGCAATTTTTGGGATATTTCGATGAAATTTGGTGCACTAACGTGCTTTGATCCAAGGACGAAACTTGTTCAAAATAGTTCAGATTGGACCACTTTTTCGTCTATTTCCCGCATAAAGCTATATATTAAAAAGTAGTTATATGAGTCATTGTATTAAGCGAAGTAAAGTAGTGTATCTTATGTCACAATATAGTGTCTATTTAAGATTATAAGGGTAAGCGCTGGTGTTTTAACAAGCAAGAAAATGTTTTTGAAAATATTTACTTCTTAGGTACCGATTTTCTGTTATATTATTGGGAGTCTACAATTTTACAGATGTGTACGTCAAAGCTTATGATTCACTAAATGACATTGGTATTGTGGATATCTGGGTAACGAATACTGAGTAACGAACTGGATGTTCTCCAACCAAGCACTCTACGAAATAATCTCAGAATTCAGATATTGTTCCGCCAAGACTCTTATTGACTTTTAACGAGTGTTTCATACTTTGGACATTACTCCGTAATTCGATTCGGCAATTTAATGAAACAATTTGGTAAATAACTCAGAAATTAATCACTAAATCGGCTTTATTGTCTTTTTTCATATTTTCGGAAAGTAATGTATGCGATAAGTTGAAGCTCCATATAATATAATGTAAAATATGTAAAGCCATTACAGTGACCTATGTGTGGCTTTATTATTATTATTATTAGTGACGTTAAGCATCCTAGAGCACCCTATAGTTATTCATATAACGACTAAGGCGTTATAGATGAAGTGGCAGAAAAATCGCTTTGATGCGAATCATTTTCCATGGGATTTGTCCTTGGGCCAAGACAACCCAGGTTGAACACAAAAATAACTTACAAAATCTCAGATGGACGTAGGGACCGACAAACCTAAATCGATTCAGAAAGTAATTCTAAATGGATCGGTATAATAAAAGATGGGTCTATCTCACTTACTTGACTTCTCCGGCCTATGTGTCAAATTGTTTGAAAGCACTTTGCAGGGCAATCAAAAAAATAATTTTCAATTTGTAATAGAAACACTATAGTGGGACACTGTCCATAACTATAAATATCTATAAATAAATACAATACAATACAATAGAATACAGTACAATAACTAAATTAATACAGTTATTCACATCACGGCTTTTCAAAAGAAGATCTTATGTTGGAAGTAGGTTGTCCCGAAACATTTTCAATAGTGTTTATGCCTTGACCAAATTACTTTAGGGTATAAAGTTTCATCAAATTATTTCAAAAATTATGGGCTGTACGTTGAATTCAAAAATAGACTGTGGACAGACGGACAAACAAGCTCAGATAGATTCAATAAAAAGGTTGTTCTATCTTAATCTCTTCTGGGCGTTAGGTACATCCACTTAAACTTACTCACACCCAAGTGCCATAGGGTAGGGTATAATTAGATAAAGGAAATTCTTTTATCAGTTCTTCCAGCAAAACTGCAAGTATTAGGTAGAAATTTAATCTTCAAATTTTCAAATCGAGTTATTTACTCACATTTATCTGGCAGCCGGAAATTTAAAGGAAAACAAAATATTTTTCCAATATTCTGAAAATTTGTTTTTATTTGTTGTTGTTGTTGTTGTTGTTATATTATCACAATTCGACCAAAGTAATGAATAACAGAATTGTTTTGCAAATTCAATTGTGTTCGATTCGTTTTATGCCGCACACATAACAATAATGATATTTTATTATTTTTATGCATACATACATTAAAGCCGTCACATATCGAAGCACACATACATACGCATTGGCACAATATGGATACAATTTTAACAAGTGACAAAAACTGTTTCATTTTGAATGCTTTTTGGTGAGCCTTTTATTGCGGTAACTACACGCGAGGCTTATCGAGTCAGGGTCTATCATTCTGCATCCAATTATGTTTGCTTGCCTGCTTGCATGCATGCATGCATCCAGTTGTGATGTTTTGTGTTGTTCTCTTTCTCAATTACAAAAAAAAAAACGAAAAAAGAAAAAAGAAGGGATTAATTTAATTAAAATCATTATTTATTTCATTTCATTTTTGTGCGCGAAAAACAAAATCATTTCAATGGCGTCGATGTTATTGTTATCGTTGCCATTATTATTCACAGTTATTGCACTTTATTGCATTTCGTTAAGCAGTGCAATTTAATCGCTCGCCTACAGACAACACAGTTATACATGCAAATGCTTTAATATATGTTTCTGCTGTGTGGTCCAATGACCTTTTTTTTTTTTTTTTAATATTATTATTATTTCACATTTGCTCGTTGAGTTATCGTCAAAGAATTATTTGCATCAAATCCCATTGTATTTGCTTATTGACCTTCTACGTTTGCGATGCAAATGATTCTTCAACGATTGATATCTTTGCTATGCTACTTATATTTGCGATGGTTCGGTCAAAAAGATAATGATGGTTGAAGTAATGAGCGACCATTCAGATTGTAACTATCACTTATGATAGATGATTGAAGGGAATCTTAGCGAAAAATAAGAAAGAAAGAAATGCTCACAAAAACACAAGATATTAAATTATTCGCTTGATGCTTGAGCTTTGCGATGATCTCATTTCGAAAATCCATAGTTCAATACACAAAAATCGAATATTTTATAATCATGACGAGTAATGAAAAACCGTAAACGGCCCCTAGCCTTGCATAGGTTAAGCCCCTTTTCATCATCAATCGTATGTGTTTAGTAATGGTCCTGAATGGATGGTCCTTCATAGGCTTTTCTCAGATTCACTATACGTATGAATTTTAATGAATATTTTATATATAAGCTATCGTGGGGTTAGCTCATCGTCATGCGTAGCTCATACTTGGTTTTCTTCTTTTTTTTGGGCTATCCTCGCTGCGGTACATTTACTACCCCTATTGATCATGTAACTTCTTGCGTAGGTATTAACCATTTCGTCGTCCGATCGTCGGTCTTCTTCGATTCTTTTATAAGATTTCTATTAGTTTCCGGTGATGATTGGTCGCAAAAGAAATTTTCGAAACGAAATCGAGCAAATAAGCATTTTTTTTATACTTTTTTTTAACTCTTTTTAGCAAAAAAGTTCACAACACACTTAAGGAAAGCTCAGAGATCCTGCAGAGTATATTTATTCTTGATCAGTGTCAAGAACTGAATCGATTCACTCAAGTTCATCTGTTTACCCGTATGTCTGCTCATCTATCCTCCTTTCTCTCTCTGTTCGTCGGTGCTATATCGGTTCGTGTGTCCTTGTGACTCTCTATATCCTCTCTATATATCCTCTCCCGTGTCCCTCGGGTCGTCTCTGTTCGTGTATCGCTGTTCACCTTCCTCTCTGTTCGTCTGTCCTTCTGTCTCTCTATTCGCCCGTTCCTCTATATACATTTTTCGTGTTACACACCATTCGTGTATCTCTGTTCGCCTTCCTCTCTGTTTGTCTGTTTCTTTGTTCGTCTGTTTCTTTGTTCTTCTGTTTCTTTGTTCGTCTGTCCCTCTGGCTCCTCATGCGTCTGCTTCTCTATGTGCCTGCCAGTCTGTTTCTTTTTTCGTCTGTCCCTCTGTCACTTTGTCTCCCTATACGTCCGCTTCAGTATACACCTGCTCGTTTGTCTCCTTTTTCGTTTGTCGCTTTGTTTCTCTGCTCGTCTTCCTCTCTGTTCGGCTCTCTCTCTGTCTCCACATACGTTCGATCCTCTGTATACCTTATTCGTTTCTTATTTCGTTTGTCGTTCTGTTTCTTTGTTCGTCTGTCCTTCTGCCCCCCATACGACCGCTCCCTTATATACCTGTTCGTCTGTCCCTTTTTCCATTTGTCGGCCCGGTTTTCTATTAGTCTTTCTCTTTTTTCGTATGTCCCTGTTTTTCTCGGTTCGCCTTTTCCTTTATGTGTTTGCCCGTCTGTTCCCCCGTGTAATTGTTCGTCTCTGCCACTGTGCTTCTGTTTGTTTTCCTTTCCGTTCGTTTGACTCTCTGTTCACCGATACTGTATCTGTCGTTGTATTGCGGTTCGTCTGTCCCATTATATTTCTGCTCGGCTTTTTCGGTATAGTTTTGTTTGTCTGTCCCTCCGCGTTGCATTCCAACTTTTCGCCTGCGTTTTTGTTCTTCTGTTGCTCTCTTTAACCTCCATTGTCTGCGATGCCCGTGGTAAACATTCCACTTGTCACAGATATTAACACATCGTTGGCAAATACATTGGCTGTTGTTGAATACAATTTTGTATTGGAAAAAGTCTGTGGCTGAACGCGAATGAAAGGTGGTGAGAACAAAACAATTCGTCCACAACAAATGCAATATTTTTGCTTGTTTTAATATAAATTTAGAAAAATTACGTGATATTATCGGTTTCTCTTATCGGATTTTTAAAAATGAAAATATATTTGTCCCCACTATGCAGTGAAAAGCTGATAAGGAAGTGAATAACTTTTGACTTCTCCTGATTCTTCATATTTCGGAGGCTGTGTCAGAGCCCCTGGTAAGCTAATAAAGTCAGTTATGATTTTTTTTTTTTGGCGAAAACACTGTTCCCTTTATGTCATAACGTCCATCTTAAATGCAGACTTCGTGGTTGTTGTTTTCGTTGTTATGCGTTTACAAAATATTTTTTGCTGCAAAGGAAAATATACGTGAGTGAATACACACACATATGTATATATATATAGACATATATTTACGTACATATATTTTCATATATTCATATATACGTTTAATATAAAAGTGTGTGTGTGTGTGTGTGTGTGTGCATTTTGTGGTTAGCCTTAAACAGAATCGACCTTTTACAGTCAAACAAATTGCACTCGTTTAAATTTTTAATGCCATAATGTATTCACATTTCTCCCTCACCATCAACACCAACACATGGAGAAACTGTGAAAGAGTGGAAATATATATAAAAAAAAAAAAAAATTAAAAATAAATATTCTCTACATTTGTTTATGGTTATGTGCATTAGACATAACCGTAATTGCGTATGTGCGTATGTGTGTGCGCGTGTGCGCGTGTTGTGTGTTTATATGTTTGTGTATTTATGTGCGCATTCTATTTCGTCGGAAATTTATAATAGTGTACTTTTTGACCGCTTTTTTTTTTTTTTTTTTTTTTTTTTTTTTTTTTTTTTTTTTTTTTTTTTTTTTTTTTTTTTTTTTTTTTTGTTGAGTATTTGTTTTTCAGTTTGAGAGATGCTTCGAAATGAACGATAGAAGAGAGAACTGTGGACTGTGTGCGAGGAAGAGAGAGAGCGAAGAGTGTAAAAAACGAAGCATATACATAAGCACAATTACAATTTTATGCAGACATGTGCGTGTGTGTACATTTTCTATTTAAGCATCAACATAGAAAAAAAAAAAAAAAAGAAGAAGGAGAAGAAGAAAAAAAAAGAAATCATACATATCCGTTTGCTAATGCTGGCCCTATTGCGTTACGTGTGAGTACGCAAGATTTCCAAAGGAGGTGAAGGTTATTTCAATTTGGGCGGTAATGCCTTAATGTCTCGAGAGTGAATTAATTTCTTTTTACAATTCAGATATATATATATATATGTATACATATATATATATATGTATATAGAGCAATTTTGATATGGATAAGAAAATTCTCTTTTATAATGATAGCAAAAAAAAAAAAAAGGAAAGAAAAGAAAAGAAAAAAAGTAACTTCCAACGAACTGAAAATGTCTGTTATTTTATTTCACTAATAATTCTTATCAACTACGACTAAGAAAAAGGTACATTTCCCCTAAGACATTGATTTGCAAACTCTTTCTGTACACTTTCTAACGAACTTAACTTCTCAATTGTTTTTTCTTCTGTCTTTCATTCTTTTAATCGTTAATCTGACCATGACAACCTCCAACCAGACACATCGTCGATGACGTAGCAAAGATTGATTATACTTAGTTGGGAAATTTTGATGCATTCTTTGCAGGGATTATATCGATGTTTAATGTCTACACCTGGTGTGAGGCATTGATCAGACGAGTTCCATGGAACCGTTAGCAATTAATATAGTTGAAATGGCCACTCCCCGGGCGTGCAAGATTATCTTGCAGGGCATAGGGCCTATTCCAAGCACTGAGTAACAGAATGGAAGTTTAGATATGGTCCAGACTTTACTCTCTACACAGTGCAAGCATCTCTAATTATTTAGTGCGCATTTGTGGATAACCACAACCACCATGAGTACTCCCGCACATCAGCGATCAAGCTTCACACCTTGGTAATCCAAGCAAATAAATGTTCTTGGCAAGTACCCCGGTAGCCGGCGAACAATCATTTATTTTAAATCTTGCAAGGTATACTGACTTCCGAAAAGGAGGCCCACTCAATCCAAATATGACATTTTCTATGTCAAATTACTAGTATGGACCAATTTTTATCATAAATTACTAGAAAAAAGGAAGTTTTTATCATATAAAGGTTTATATTTTATCGGAACTCTTATCAGGGCTCTGTTGACCTAAATGATTCAAATTTGATATAATTGACTTTTGTGTCAAAATATAATTTTGGGTAAATGCTCAATGTAAGATATTAAGAATTACACCATTTTAGCATACAAAGGCTTATATTTCCTAGAGAAGGTTATATAAGAGTCAGTCAAAAATTTATCCCATCCGATTTAAAGTTTACACAACAACTTAGAAATCCTGACATACTAATACCCAGCAATTTTTGAATATGCAATTTTTTTCATATAACGACTTTGCCGGAAAAAGGTGTTATGTGGTGGGAGTGATAGTCGAAATAATCCAATTTAGTTCATTTTTAATAGCGTTTCTCCGTGAGCCGAAACACGTAAGGATACCTATTTTAGTGATAATCTTTTGAAAGTTAGGACCTACAGTTTGAGCAACTACATGGATGTACATTACATGGACTGACGGACAAGTATCATTAAATCGATACAAAAAAAGTTTGTGAATAAAAGATATAACGAGCATAGTTCGAACACAACAAGTAATAAACTATAACTTGTAGCTATGTATTTATAATAGGCTTGGTTAGTTAAAAAAAAAAAAGAATAGACTTTACTTACTTTGGGTCCTATAAGTAATAAGCTATAACCTTTGGTCATACATTTATAAAAGGCTTGATAGATCCTTAGCTAAATAAAAAAAAAAAAAAAGTTTTAAAAATCGACATTGATGGGAAGCCCCTTGGCCTATTAACTACTCATTTTAAAGCGATTATAACTTTTAGATTTTATATGCTTTTTACCTTTCTATTTCAGAAGCGCCAATCATCAACTGCAATCCAAAATATAAAAACACGACAAACATTCGCAGCCAAAAGATGGGCACCGGTCATTACTTTTGGGCTTTATTCTATTTTGCCAGTTTATGCAGTGCGTCTCTGTAAGTACAAAAATCAACCAAAAAAAAAAAAAATTAATCCTTTTGTACAAATCAGTTAAATTAAAGAATGAATGCCTTTTATATATATTTTGTTTTAACTTTAATACATGATTTTTAATAAATGGTTTTTTAATTTTTGTCGGACAAGACATTTTGGAATTATTGCAATATTGTGATAATTAAAATTGAAAAAAAAAAAAAATAAAAAAAAGAAGAAGAAAGTGCATATCTTTGCTGAAATAACGAAGATTTGCTCTTTCAAAATTTATGATAAGTGCGGCTGTATAATATCGAAATGAACAAATTAAACTATGTACATGTTATTGTATATTAACATAACATACATGTACCTAAAACCATAAAATTATATTTATTTGAAATTTGTTTTTTTTTTTTTTTTTTTTTTCTGATGCAAGGCAAAAAAAAAAAAAAAAAAAAAAAAAAAAAAAACATTGAAAAAATTTAAAAAAATGAATTAATTTTTACTTATGCAATATTATGCGTTCGTACATATCATAATTTCAGAGCTAATAATGCCAAAATAAATTTCCGAGAAAAGGAGAAAAAAGTCTTAGATCAAATTTTAGGTGCAGGCAAATACGATGCCCGTATTCGACCATCCGGCATCAATGGAACGGGTAAGAATCATTTTTATATACATATAAATGTATAAATATATACGTTCTGTGAAGTTTATAAGAATTAAATTCTATTTCATATTAAAAAAAAAAAAAAAATTTTATGATTTTTATTTTCAATTTATCATTTCAACATTACATATATAGTGGAACCTCGTTTAAGGAGTGCAAAAAAACAAAAAATGTCCTTCTCTAAACTAACCTAAGATACGATAATGCTTCCCGGTGTCGTTAAAAAAAGATTTATAAATTTCGCGTATAACGTTTTCTTTCCTGCAATTTTCTTTTTAAACCTAAACTAACCTACGCCACGATCTTTTAAAACAAGCCGTTATATGGGAAGTGGTTGAAAAAGTAGCCCAATCCGAACCATTTTCAGTAGCGTTTGTCCTCAGGCCAGAACGCGTTTGTGTATCAAATTTCATCAAAATATCCCAGAAATTGCGGTCTCTCGGTTGAAAACGAGAAGATAAACCAACGCACAGACTAACGAGTTCAAAGCGATTCAAATTGTGATATTAAACCGATCTGTATAATAATAGATCGTTGCTCGGTCGGGTAGATCGTTGCTCGGTCTGCCAATTAAATAGAAGAATGTGAAACACTTGGACAGACGGACGGACAAACTTAATTCAATTAAGAAACAAATGCTGAATTTATCTGTATAATAAAAGATGGGATTAACTCAACTGCTTTGAGGTGCTGCGTACATCCACGGGGGTACCTAGTAGGCGCTTGCACCACAAGGGCTGTAAGGTTTAAAAGTGATGACTTTGCTTTTCTTCTTTGGAGATCAACTTTAGGTCGAGGCTAAAACATGTGTTGCGTCAGGAAATTGTTGCTTTGCTTTTACCATTTTCTCATTCTCTTCTACCAAACCCTTCTCTAAAAGTATTTGTGGTGGAAATTAATGCTTATCGATGATATTAGAAAGATTTCAAAGTGTTGCGTTCTAAAGTCTTGCCAGATTTGCTGTACGTATTGCTCTCTGTAAGGAGAATACGCTGAGATTCCAAGCAAGATTTACGAGAACACAAGCAGTTTAACTTTTGACAAGGTTTCCTTCTTAATTAAAAAAAAAATTGCTGAAAATACTACGTACTAACACCTTCTGGTGTAAGATTTCCCTAAACAGAACTCAACTGTCTTCTAGTAAATCATCTTTCATGTGTCTTTATTCCTCATTAAGTGACCTGATTATGTCCTCTTAAGGTGGGATTTGTGTCCTTAAAACAAGTTAAAACAAATTTTTGTAGCGATGAGAGCGGAAAGAGACGGGAACTAGATCTTCATAATCCAAAATTCCAAGAGGAATTAAGGTAGCTACACCTAAAAAGCAGAGCCAGTTATAAAGTAAAATGTTAACAGCTTTAAATGAAATCATAAGCGGATTAGTAAGCAAAGCATTTGGATAAACTGTAAAGCGAACTTTAAGCGAAATGATTAGTGAAGTCTCAAATGAATTTTGAAGTGAAAGCATAAAGAAAAGCATTATGCGAAACGTTAAGCGAAACTTTGGAGGGAAGTTTATATCAAGAATGGAGCGAATAGCGGAACATTAAGCGAAACAGTAAACAGGACTTTAAACGGAAATTGAAGTGAATATTAAGTGCAGGGTTAAAGGAAGTGGAATAATAAATGGAACCATCGTGGCGGAAATTTTGAAAAATTTATAATAATACTTCTATGCAAGAGTTAATAAGGCGGCTGGAAAAGGCAATGCGAACATTCCAAGAATAATAAAGTTGAGGTGATCGAAAAATCAATGACTATTGATACATGTGTATGCGTGCTAAAGCAATTACTACAGCACGCATTTTGCGTATGTAAAGAGTAGATGACTAGCATAGCAGTAAGCAGTGGAGAGCTGATAGAATAAACGAAGAGTTAAGCGAGCAAAATGACTTGCAAGAGAAATAGAGAGAAACAAATATCAGTCGTTAAGTGGAAGCCGGCGGGTAAAGTCTAAAGTCGCGCAGTCGTTAAGTAGTCGTTTTGTTTAATTTTCTTTATCATTATTATTTCTTTATATTTAATTACTCGTGAGTTTGAATTACTTTTTAATAAGCGAGAAGGAGACCACTTTACAACTAAGTTATAGTTACTTAAGCTACGTGAAGATTGTTGGTGTATTGCGTTGTGTTTACGTGAGCCGAACGTAACTGATATTTCGTCTGAGCGAACAGTTGCATTAACAGTGAAGCCTGTTAACAATCATGTTATTGTTTAATTCACAACAGAAACATTAAGCGAAACAATACATTAGACTTTAAATGAAAGTTTAGTCGAATGTCAAAGGAGGAATGTAGCGAATTTTAAGCGAAACCGTGGATAGAACACCAAGCGAAAATTTAGTAGAAAACTTAAACGAATGTTAAGTATAGCTTTGGACGAAATTTCAAGCGAAATCTTAGTTGGAACTTTAAACGCAATGTTGGAGGAGCTTTTGCGGGAGATGATGAAAAAAGGAAAAGTTAATTTTGAAGCGAACTTATTAACGGAACATTAAACGAAAGCGTGAGGGTAACTTTGAATAAAACTTTCTTTGAATGCGAAAGGATGCGTCACTTCATTTGCATTTCATGTGAAATCTCATGCAGATCGCGAAGCGAAGTTATAGAGAAAGCGTTAAGCGATTATCCGAAACTTTAATGTAATCTTTAATCTAAAGTTAATTGAAGCGTGAAGCGAATTTCAAATGAAACCGTAGGCGTACGAATCATTAAGCGAAATTATAGAGAAAGCGTTAAGCGAATTTTATAGATTATCCGAAACTTTAATGTAATCTTTAATCTAAAGATCGTAAGGGAGTCATTAACCGAAATCATAGAGGAAGCCTTAAGCAAACCATTGATTTATTCGCTTGCCAAATGCTTATAGCAATGAAGCGCGGCGGCGGTTCTTTAAGCGATGTTCCACTGTATATAAAAAAGAAAATTTATTTATTATTTTATTGTGGATAGAAGCTGATTAACTGATTCGTTTATTTATTGGTTTATTTATTTTGTTGTTGTTTTTATTTCGGTATAATAAAATTTCCCTATGAATTATAAGTTTATTTATATTAACAAAAATGATTGAAAATTCGAAAGAAAAGCGCAAATTTTTGTACACATTGGTTAAAATTATTATGAATTTAGTTAATTATAAAATTATACGAAAATAATAAAAAAAATAAAAAAATAAAAAAAGCAATAAATTTAATTATATTAATAATATTTAATTCATTTAATTCATATAATTAATTTAGTTAATTTAATGCAAACAACAAAAGCAAAAAAAAAAAAAAACACGAATTTATTAAAAATCCCACTAAACCATCCATTTGTGTTGGAAATGGATTTTACTGAACTCTTCTTCTTACTTAATAATAAATGTTTATTCACTCTATTCGTAGTAAATACATACGTAAATTGCCTTCAAATTTTTATGCCTTTTAATATATAATTAATTATATATATATATATACATATATATAGAGCAGTAAAGTTCCTTTCATCATCATCGTACATCCTCATTACCTTTCATTTTATTCATAGCAGAAAAAAAAAGAAGTTTCAGTTCATTTTAGAAAATTTCAATAAGCATTTAATGTATATTTATTAACAACAAAAAAAAAAAATTTTATGAAAAAAATGAAAAAAAAAAAATAAAAAAATTGTGACACAAACCGAATACATTACAACTACATACACAGATGGTCCCGCTATAGTCAGAATCAATCTTTTTGTACGCAGTATCATGACGATTAGTGACATTAAAATGGTAAGTTCCCGCAGCGCTTAACATTTTCTCTTCAACTATATATGTATATATAAATATGTAGAGCATTCCTAACCAGCAGTTATTCTCAATTACATTTGCTTACATATAAGCACATATATACACCATCTTTACTATGCATATCATATATGTGTTGATCTCTCTCTCTCTCTCTCTCTCTCTCTCTCTC
>KK499888.1:528512-541773 GCA_000688715.1 Glossina pallidipes
GTACGCGTCAACATATTCGTAAGAAGTATTTCAAAAATCGATGATGTTACCATGGTAAGTGCGCCTTGGATGTATGAATGTATCTATCGTCCTTACGATGATAACGTTTATTTATCACATACCGTATACCATGATATCTCTCTTTCTCTCTTACTGTACATCACTATCTCTCTTTCCCCTTTGCTCTTCCTCTCTCACTCTCTCTCTCTCTCATTCTCTCTCTTTCTCTTTCGCTCTCTCGTTCTCCCACTCTCTCTCTCTCTCTCTCTTTCACTCTCGCTCTCTCTCTCTCTCTTTGTCTGTCTCGCTCTCTTTCTCTATATATCACTCTTTATGAAAATGCGAATTCATTTCAATTAAAGATAAAAGTGTTAAAGGGGAAACAATAAGCTGTCCTTGCAATAGGTCCATGTTTGTTAGTGTCAACAAGTATTGGTTTTACTTCATCTGCAAATTTTGCAAAATCTTAACGACGGCAATATTCGCTCGCAAGTGGAGAGACTTGGATTTGCCTTTGTCGTATAATATCGCATAATGAACATAACCGATGATTTTTATTGTAAATAAATAAAATTCATTCTCTATTTTTATCTACCTGTCTATATATGTTAACTTGATATTATTCTCTGTCTAGGTTCCTGATTTAGGTTTTTTCGTTTTTTTTCTCTCTCACACCTATACGTCTATATCTATTACGTGTAAGCGAATGCTATAAAACTCTTATTTAAATTTATTCTCTTATCTTTTTCATATATAATCGAAATTCTTATTACATATATTTGATTATTTATTAAAATTTGTTTTTTTTTTTCGTCTCAGTGTGATATTTTTCAAATATCTTAAAAAATATATAAGCAAGTAAGAAAGCTTTATTTTGTTATAAAATAAATCGAGTCACCAACTTAGTCCTTACGATTAGGTACTTGCGTACTTGGTAGGGTGCATCCATTTATCAAATTGTACGAGAGAAGATAGAAGTGTTTAACCGAAGAAGATGGAAGATTAAAGTCCTTAGGTAAAAATGTTATTTAGAGTTTCCTTTTTTCCCCGCAAAAGTGAATAAAGGTCTTAGACAGTGTATCTGTAAAGGCCTAAAAGTCGATAGGTTGAATGAAATGACAAAACATCACAAGAAAACTATTGCAATTTTTTTCGCTTAATTTAGTCCAGGAAAGACCGTAAAATCTATAAGCAAAGATGTCAGGTAAGTGCCGAGAAGCATAATTGTTCCGTAGCGCGCTACCTAGGAAAGAGCGTAACAACTTATGCAGATTCAGTAGAGAAATGGGCCGTTAAGCGTCATTTTTCATAAAACTCATGAGAACTCTTCCGATAAAAAATGCAGTCAAACGAGTTGTAAAGATACCTGAGGAAATTGTGTTTTTATTAGCACGTGAGAATTTGAATGAGAGATTGCCTGGAGAAAAGCGCAATGAAACGCTGCAATTGGACTACCGCATAGCCAAGCCATGCGTGTATCAAGTCGGCAATTACGGGTTCAATTCCTAAACCATACACACTTCGTCACGTCGTACGGCTATTCTTTATTTCTCTCTCTCTCTCTCTCTCTCTCTCTCTTTGTTTCCCCTTCTTTCCCAAACATAACCATTACAGCTATATGGGCGACATTCACTGAATGATCGGTCATTAAAAAACAGAAAGAAAAAAGATTAAAATTAAAAAACGAAAAGTGAAAACACTATGGGAGGCCACGGCTGTATACCCTTAAGTTATTGATATAACGTATTTCAAAATAAGACTTTATACGCGGAAAGGTCGAACTAGAATCTTTTCCAATAGCGTTCGTCCTTGAACCGCGACACGCCAACATACCAACTTTCATTAAAAATTGTGTCCTGTAAATTGAATAAAAGAAAACAAGATGGACAAGCGGACAGACAATGTGTAATAAGAAGTGGGTCCATCCTAAATACTTCTGAGTGTTCCATAACTCTGTAAGAACTTAAGATATCCTTGTACGACAAACGGTATAGGATTTATATTATCATTGAAAGGAAATTTGTAGAACCGTCTAAAAAGCGGTATAGGGCTTATATTATTATTAAAGAAACTTCGTGGGATTGACTAAAATTCATAAGATCGATCTAAAGTTGTTTTCATAAAATGCAAAGGTGACCGTGTTTAGCTTATTCGACTTGGGCCAAATATGATTTGTACTTGATGCAGTCATTTTTTTTTATCATGCTTTAGCAACTTCGTTAGAATTTTGTCTAATAGAGATCATAACCTATCTCGCGTGGTATCCGCGTTTTGCTTTAGGCGCCCGTCTTTTACGTCAACTTCATGTCATCATCAGACCAGTTTTAAATATGTTTTTCGATTGACTTGGTTCTAAAACTTCTCCTTATCAGCAACGATTGGATTGGAATAGCTTGAGGGGTAAACGTATCGGGTAGAATTCGATTAGTGAAATTCTTTTTATTTTGCTCTTACGACTCGCAAAATGTCATGCTGTTAGTTGTTCGATCGATCCTTTGGTTGGTTACGATCTCCGCAGGTATTACATCAGAGATCGATGAAAAATCTTGATTTTATCGAGAGTAGTTATCATTGGCCACCATAACCGAGTAGGTAAGAATCGCGACTAATAAGTCAGTAGTAACGGGCTCAAACCTAGATGCGATAGAATTTACTTTGGTCGTAGCTATCTATAGTGGGTGTTCAGTTGCCAATAGGTCACACAGACCTACTTTGCCGCGGCGACCTCCCGACATCTTTCCCTTTCATCACTTCGTCTTCTCTCAGTCAACCGGAGGACACGAAAACCATATTTAATATATAAAGAATATTTAATAATAAAAAAATTTCGCGAGTTGCTTAAGTCAAACACTGGCCGTAATTGACTTATCTAAGGCTTTTGTCTTTTTCTAAGTGACTATAGGGTTGCTAGAGGTGGAAGTACATATCGCTTGGTTTAAGAATACTTTGCCTTTCGAAAAATTCTTTTTGTAGATCATCGGTCTCATATTCGTTGATTATCCGCTTCCATTAGGTATTTGCAGAAAACACTATAAACTTATCCATATGACTGTGGTGGCGATAGCTTTCTTTCTTTCTTCTTTCTTTTTTTTTGTTCGTACTTATTACTACTATTAATATGAAACTATTTTTAAATCTTTAAAATTTGACTTTATTTTACAGCAAATAACGCATACACACGCGTATGTGTAAGTGTACTGCCATGCGGCACCAATGTGATATTATATTTGTTACTCTATATAAAATATTGTGTGACTGTTATATATGATTAAAAAAAGAAAAAAGAAGAAGCATATAAGAAAAAAGACAAAAGTCAATTTTGCAGGATATTCCAATAATATATGGAAAGAATATATATTTGTGTGCTTTATACGTAATTCCTCTTTAAGCCAATAAAAAATATTTAAACTTAATTAAGTTCAAAATTTTCACTTTTTATCTTTTATTAATTTATTTATATATTTGTTTTTTTTTTTTTTTCTTTGAAAGTTTGTTTTAGTTTTCTTTTTGTTTATTTAAGACACACACACACACAAACTTACGTCAATACGTGAAAAATTTAAAAGAAATGCAAAACAAACAAACTTTAATATGTGGCATGAATTTTTCGATTCATCATAAAATTATTGAAATATGTTTTAATACAAATTTAAAATAAAAACAAAGAGAAAAAACGCATTTTTTTTTTCATTTAAGATTTTTACAAATAATTTTCCTTTTATTGCATATTTTTTATGTATTTTTCAATATATTTTTTTCTCGTAATTACTTCGTTTCATTATCAAAGATCGAATTCATTATACATATCGTAAAATTGTTGTTGTGTGAGGACCTGGCAGGCGTGTATTTCTTCTTCTATGTTTTTCTTTAATTACTATAAAGTTAAGTATTAAATAAATCAAATTTTCGCTTTAGGTTATACATACAAATATTGGCTAATTTTACTTATTGTTCTGTTATATCAACATATGTAATTACTTATATATATATATATATATATATATATATATATATATATATAAATAGTAACGAGAAGACATATTCAAAAAAAAAATACTTTTAAAAAATGAATCTATGTACGGTGAAGCATTTGAGTTAAGCAACATGTTTCAGACCATGACGAAAATGTGAAGCGATACAAAAACATTATACGTCTAAGATGGAATAATACCCTAGCAACATTTACGCAACAAAATTATTATGTAGTACTTCATGACATCCGATGTAAACAAGTGCTATGAAAGAGAGTAAGAGAGCGTAAAGAAGCGATAATATGGTGTATAAAACTGTCTCTTATACACATCTAGATGTGTATAAGAGACAGTATATATATATATATATATATATATATATATATATATATATATATATATATGTAATGTGTGTCCGAAATTTCACTGCAAAAAGAAAACAATTTATTCATGTTCTTCTTTTTGATATGCCTGAAAGGATTGCATGATGTATAATTAAATATTCATAACGATGTACTAGAGAATATATATAAGTATATTAAGTCGCACAATACACGTCTCCATCTTTTACAGCTGTTAACAAATATCCTACACTGCTTATGCCCGTCCATTGACGTATGTACATATGGCCTATACCACGACTTCCTTTGACTTTCCCTTGTGATATGAGCTACAGTAAATGGTGCTGTTGGTTTCGTATTATCTGAAATAATATAATGTTTATCTCTGTCGAATGTATATTGGTCGATTTGGACCTAAATGTTTTTAGTAAGTTTTCATGAAAAGTCCTTTCCCTAATGGCGATTTAAACTTTGTGTGTGCACATATAACAGATGAATGCAATGCAAGTTTACCATGATGGCACAATGAAGGACGAATTGATTTCTCTCTTCATTGCACGAAGTCACGTCATACCGAAATTATTAGTCAAAATGAGTATTGTCGAATGCAAGGCCTCTGGAGATCTTTCTTTTTTTATTATTATATGACTTTACTGAACGACATAAGGGTCTTTATTATATGTGACTTTTTGTTTCTTGTGATAAGTTTCACTTTGCTATTTAAGCGGAGGTTATCAGCGGAAAACACAGTTTTTTTCTAAAACCAATTGTAGCCCATCAAGGAAACAGAGAAGAGAACAAATGGTGGATCATTTATTAAGAATTCTGTGACACGTACTGGTCAAATTTATCATACTTCCCCAGGAGCATGACTTTTGGTAGCCTTAGCAGCCGGCTAATGGACACGGGTTCGAATGTCAGTCTGGTCCACCAAGAAAAGGACCATTTAAAAGTCAATGACTCATTAATGAACAATGCTTTAGAGCGGATAACAAGCTATCGCTTAATTAACCTAAAATCGTTGGTGTTGAGGTAGATGAGGCAAGGGTCGAGTTGTACGGTTGATTAAAATTTCTCAACCAAATTTTCGC
Organism: Glossina pallidipes; assembly: GCA_000688715.1. Classification (NCBI taxonomy): domain Eukaryota; kingdom Metazoa; phylum Arthropoda; class Insecta; order Diptera; family Glossinidae; genus Glossina; species Glossina pallidipes. The sequence goes on from KK499888.1 coordinate 533,916, forward strand.
AGTTTTTCGGGTCATCAAAGCATGTGCGGTCTGACCATGATGGTCGACATAAGGCTTTATGTTGAGCAATTTTGACCGACGTCTTTTTTAAAACGCCCAGTATTGTTAAGTGCTGACACTAGCGATTGGATTCTAATGTTTTATCGGGGGACGCCTAATGTGCGATTAATGAAATCAAAATTGTACGCATGAAAATTGTAGACTGAAATCTCACGAACGTCTTAGAATAAATACCATCTACTCGTAAAACTGCATTTCCGTATTTCCTTCTCAAACCAACAAATATTGCGGTCTTATTTAGATGTCCATTTGTAAAAAAAATATTTGAGGATTCATTGTCGGACTCTTTGGTTTTGCTGATTTTTTTTTGTTACTCGTAAGTGTTAAAAGTCAACCGCTTTTGGGCGAATTAATCACGAGCTCTTAGGCCTTTTTGAAACACTCATATCAGTCATGTCCGCCTGAATAGCCGAGTAGGTAAGAACTACGACTACCAAGTCGCGGATTCAAATCTTAAGTGCGGTAGAGCTTTTTCTATGGTCGTAACTATAGCGAAGGTTAAGTCGGTAAAGGCGCAGTACTTATCGATTGGGCACACACTCACTAAACTGCAGCCCCTTAATTCTTGCTTTTTTCTCTCTTCTTTCTGACAGCGATTGTATTACACGATTAGCACACATTTCCCGAGTGGGTAAAAAAGAAAGATGTGCACTTGTGTTTGTTGATTTTCGTCGATATAATTCAAATACAGTAGGTTGCGTGCAAAATTGCGCCCTACTCGCGTAATAAGGTGACGTCCAGAAACAAATGGGCAAAGAGATACAAATCTTGACCGCAGTCTAGTGGGTGAATGCTCAAGTGGGCTTTTACTGACTAAGCACTCGCTATAGCTACGACAAAAGTAAACTCAGCGGTGGTGAGATTTGACTCCGTGAACACTGACTTAGTAGTGGCGATTCTCACTTATTCGGCTACAAAGCAAAAAAGTGCTTATGAAAATATTATCCAAAAATATAAAAAGATAATATACACACATATATTTATATTTATGTATATTTTTTTACAGCAATTGATACAATAATTAAATAATTAATAAATTACTTAAAGACAAAGTAAAAAAAGAAAAATTGTTTTACCCTTCACATCGTGCTGGTATATGTTGCCATAATCGAAACTTATATACATATTTACGTATACATGCTGCGCTGAAACATGTCGTGATACATGCTTTGCCTAGAAAATCTAAAGTTTTTTTTTTTTTTTTTATAAAACAATCGAAAGTAAGTTCTAGGTTTATAACAATACTTTTAAATTTATTTTTATTTTTCTTTGGCTAATTTTCGCTAAATTTTTTATATGTATACCTTACGTATTTTCTTTGTCTTTTTCCATAAATCATTATGTTGTTATCAGTTTTGTGTGGTTAAATTCAGTCCTAATTGACTGACTCGGTTGTGAAATTGTGTGCTCACGATCTAAATAAAACTAAATAAAAATATGAATAATAATTACTTTTACAAAATAAATTGCTATGTAAAAAATTTTTAGAAAATTTGCCTACTCATGTCTCTGTCAACATGTTCCTAAGGTCAATTTCAAAAATCGATGATTACAAAATGGTGAGTTCGAGTTCCACAAAATAAATAAAAAATTTGTATATTATGTAAAGATGTGTCTTTATCTCTCTCTCTCTCTCTCTCTCTCTCTCTCTCTGTCTTACTCTCTCTTGCTATCTCTCTCTCACTCTCTCTCTTTTTCTGTCTCTCTCTCTTTTCTCGCTACGTTTCTATTTCTCTCTGGTCCATATTGAATAAAAGTTACTGTCACTGCAAGTTGTGTGCAAGCAGTATTAAGAGGAGAAGTGCTCTTGAAAATCTTCACTTAAATCCCATAACTTAAGATAAAAAGACAAAAACAAAGAATTTTAATACCGTTATTATTAGGGGTTTTTTGCTACATTAATGTTTGTGCATATTTTCGCACCACATTCACGCGTCCTATTATTAAAGATAGGCTTTCTTTGGCTATTCACTAACTAATTGAAGGTTGTTGTCTAAACTAATTGCAGTGTAAATTACGCTAAAGCGTGCTTTTAAATGTTTATTGTATCAACATAATACATTAATTTGCATATAAAACATATAATTATGTACAAGTACATCATGTAATTATTTTTATGTATATAAATACCTAAATAATTCTTAAAAAATATAAATAAATAAGTAAATATATAAATAAAAAAAAAACAACCTTTTTTGTTAATACGTGTATATGTATATGGATTACTCTTGCTATTGTGTTATTTCGTTTATTAGATAAATTTATCTCTTGTATGTACATCATACATACATATAACTTTAATTATACCAAAGAATACGTACGTATGTCCATGAAGGCTATCACAATTAGGTTACTTAAATGTATGTAAATGGAAGCTGGTCGTACTAGAGTAAGATCAAGATAATTAGTATATGAGATTTGCCAACTTGTGTCTAGGTAATGGACTCATATATAAACAAGTAAAAACAATATAGTTAGAGACGGCGCACCCTACACCACTTCACTTAATGCACTTAACTATTCAAATTATATTTTCAAAAATTAGATATTACATAACAATTGACCCAAAAAGTGATCGGATCCGAACCATTTTCAATAATATTCATTGTGGGGCCACAATATCAATTAGTGTAGTAAAGTTCATCAGAATGTCTCGAAAACTTGCGACCTATAGATTGAACATAAGAAAACAAGACAGACAGACGAAGGGACGGGCAGGTGAATAGAGAAGTTAAGATCGAGTCAAAAGGTGATTTTGGAAGCGATTTGGTCGATTTAAAGTCCTTTTGGGTGTTGCATACATTTCGACAGACTTAACATACCATTGTACTGCGTAAGAAAAAGTATGTATGAAAAAACTTCCTTTACCATTTCGAAACTTTGCTTAGAAGAGCGAACTGATTTCCAAATTTTTTCTGATGATACTGATGACATCCAGTCCAAAAAAATAGCAAGAGCGATAAGTACCTTAGCAAATAGTAAAACCTTTTGGATTAAATCCGCAAATCTAATCAAACTAGATAGTTAATTAGCGTAAATAAAACGACATATAAACTACGATGTATAATATATACGACATACGGTATGTACTATGCAATGCACAATCGATATATCACGTAAAGGTATCTTCACTCTATCCTGCAAACAACGTATATAAGAAGTGAAAGCAAACATTTATGTCTTTGTAAATTATTGATGGATATGAACAGATCCGGCCCAAGTTTAACATGACTTCCTTTTTGTTTTATTTCAATGTATGCTGTCGTTTCATCTCTGCTAAGTGTAAATCTTTTGTATATATATATAAATGTGTATATAGGGACATACATAAATGTGTATAAACTAATCCATCACGTGAACGCATAATTTTTTTTTCCCTATTTCTTTATGCGTTCAATAATAATAACATTTGTTATGTTCGCTCTTATTTATGTAAAATAAATTATACAAATTTTTTTTTTTAAATTTCTCTTCCTTTTCCATCTTTTGCTTTTTAATATTATTCGCTGGCTTTTGCTATCTTGTTTTCTTTTCGTTGAACTTTTTATTATAAAAATTGGCAAATTTCTGTTTTTTGTTTAGTCATATTTTTATTTAATTGATTTCGAGTCCTCTTTAAATACGATGAACACCTTCGGTTTGTATAAAATTCGCAATACGTCGCTTAGTAAAATCTGGATTCCTATAATACGCATAGGATATCCTCAACTGCAGAATTAAATTTAAAATTTAAAACAAAAAAAAAAAAATGTAGATAAATTTTAAACAAAAATATTTTACTAAATAATTCATACTTAGTACTTCTCTAATAACTAACTAAATCCTATAATGCAAATGACTCTACGGTACAATATTTATAATTATATATAAGATGTACTAATAAATGTAATTATAATTATAATAATAATGTGATGAATAATAATAAAAATAATAATAATAAAACAATATATATAATAAAACAAATAAAAGCATTCTAACGGGTTACGACCATCATTAAATACCCTACAACATCCGACAGTTATTCATATAACGATTTTCAAAGCACGACTTTATAGTGGACTTGATCGACAAAGAGGTTCCATTCGAACCGTTTTCAGTAGCTATCGTCCATGGACGAAGACATTACTGTCACTGTACTAAATTTCATCAAAAGAATATTTAGGTTAAAGGCAAGAAAACAAGAGGGACAGAGAGACCGATGGACAGATGGAAAAACAAGGTAAGATTCATTTGGGAAAGGATTCTGATGTTTCGGCATGGCAAAAGGTGGCCCTTCCGGGTGTTACATACCTCGTACAAATTGCGTATTGCATATGTCAGCCCAAAGTTAGTATACTCTCGTATCAGTGTAGCGTATAACAGCGAAAACAAGAATTTTGAAAATAAGAATTAATAATAATAATAAAAATGATAACAGCAAAGTTATTATCAGTTTTTGTAGCATAGGCGTATGGGCATTTTAGGCGTGCCCTTAAGCAGGTTTAGGTGGTTTTCAAATTCTTTTAAAAATTTGTAGACGATATGTTAATTTTTACACAGATAATGAAAAGTTGGACAGACAGACAGATGGACAGACGTACAGACCGACCAACAATGTATAGACTCGATAACTTTATGTTATTTTTACACAGGTAACATAGCCTCGTCCTCAGAATATAGGTGTATCTGCTGTAGCTTTTGTATTCTCAGTTTAGCTGATAGTGTAGACGAGTCCTTCAACCAATTTGGCACATTTTCATTGCTAATATGTGTACAAGAACTTTCAAGGTTTTTTCTTCAAATTTGAAGACGATAGCTTTCTTTTTGCGGTCATAAGGGTGTTTACAACAGACGAAAGGAGGAATGGACAGACGGCCATGCTTAAATCGATTCAGAATGTAATGGTGATCAAAAGTGTATATATTGTATAGGGTCCCTCAAGCTTCCTTCTGGGCTTTGCAAACGTTTTGGTAATGTGAACTTTGGTGGTGGACATGGCAATAATGATAATAATAATAATAAGTAATAATAATAATAATAATGATAATAACGACATTTATATGTTTTATTTATTAGGGTTTATGTATATTTAATGTATAAACGCAATTGTAAATTTTTAGTCATTCGTTGTGTAGATATACATAAATTGTTACGCCCGTCCTCAATCCAACGCGCACTTAGCACATGTACGTTTCACATTTGCAGTTCAACATCAATACAATAACATTTCTCTCACGATCATTGTCATTTTATTATAAAAAAAAAAAATATAGAAATAAAAAAAAACATAAAATAAAAATCTGAAATTTAATATTATTTCACTTTTGATTTTCTTTTGTTTTTCGATTTTTAATTATAATTTTTAAAAAAAGCTTAAGCGTATTTTACACTTGTTTATAAACATAAAATGGTAGATTCATTTATAAAAAAAGAAAAAAATAAAAAATAAATAAAAGAAAATAAATCGAAAAATATTACGCGAAATAACTTATTTCCTTTCTCACTTGCGTATATTGTAATTAAATTCCTTGCTTTATAATCCAATTACAAAATTTTTCTTTATTGAACAACAAGTAGAAGGAGTATAATGGGCCCCGGCCAACCGTCAAACACGCTATATCATCTTACAGTTGTTCATATAACGATTTTTCAAAATAGCGCATTGGAAGTGATCAAAAAAGAGGTCCAATCCGAACCATTTTCAGTAGGATTCTTGGTTGCGCCAAGACATGTCAGTGTATTAAATTTCTCCAAAATATTTTAAAAATTTGCGGCCTGCAGATTGAATCCGAAATAATAACACGGACCGACAAAAGGTCGGACCGACGGACAGAAAAGCTTAGATCGATTCAAAAAATGATTCTGAATAAATCAGTATAATAAAAAGTGGGACAGGTGGACGGACCAACGGACAGACAAGCTTAGATCGATTCAGAGGGAGCTTCTAAATAAATCAGTATAATAAAAGATGGGTTTCTTTCGCAGTTTCATACATCCGCGCAAACTGAATATATTTTTATATCTTTATACTTAAAAAATATCGATAACTCATTTTAAAACTTCCAAGCCGTACTTTTCGAAAGAGGATTTCTCAATATGTCAGGTAGTGTGTATAACTGAAAAAATTTTCAATCTTTGGATTGAATTGAAAGAACTGAGTAGGGGAAAGCATTCAATGCATTAAGACTCTCTTTATGTCTGACGTCAGATCTCCCCGAAACAAGCATTATGCACTATGGCAGGAGACCCGCCAAAGCATCAGCTCAAATCGAGCGAAATTCTATTATTTTCTTATGATCTTCTTATCTTTCTTCAAAGGGGTTTTGCTATTCCTCTCTCTACTGAATTCGTATATTAATTATTGGTGTTTAAAGTTTTTCTTGCACAACCCGTCCCTTACATCCAAAATATTTTGACAACTAATTCTCTGCATTAGTAATTAAAAGATCTTGATTAGTAATTCCGTACTTATCTTGATGTCGAAAACAGTTTCACTGTTAATTCTCTATCATTCCCTAAAATGTGATATTTAAAAAATTTTTGATTAGGCTTCATATCCAGACGTCTAAAATACCTTATCCGCCTATTCTGATTCCGAAAATGCCTGCGAAAAACTAATTTCTGTTCCAATATCCAAACTATTATATTTGTATTATATATAAAATTTGAGATCTTGTAGAATGGCATCTATCCTACATTCTGGTAGCGGTGAATAATCGAATTGATTTCGAATCTTAATCCTAAGAAGAAGAAGAATGTAAGATCTAATTAGATTAATTCCATAATACTTAATGGCGGTTTGCTAAACTTGGCTGGACCATTGATGAAGCGATTTTATTAATTTTTGAATTTTTACTAATTAGAAAGATTACAAGAAAAGGTAATCACAAATATATCAGCAGTCAAGAATGTAAGGACCCAAAGAATGCACAAAGAAAGTTACCAAGACTTCTTCAAAAACAGTATAAACCTGGCACATCCCTTGCGATGAGTGTAAAGAAATATACAAAAAAAAAAATTCTTAAAATGGCACAGACTAAGGATACGAAATCGTATATAGTGTAAATCTTTCTTTCAGCACCTTATCGGTACGTCAAACGTACTTTTGTTATATGACGACCCTGCTCTAGATTGAAATGCTAACATTCTTGAAGCAATTAAAAAGATGAGAATTGCTCGGTTCTTAATAATTGCGGACGGGGAATTTTTTACCTGATTCTGAGAGGAGTTATAAAAGGAAATTTAAGACCAAGTTTTGAATCATAATTGTGTTTTCTGGACGAATAGGCGAATAGACGTAGTAGATAGACGGATTGGTAGGCAGAACAATACGAGGACAGACGGACAAATCGTCATAAAGGTAAATGGAGAAAAAGACAGATAGATGACAAAGGAACTGAAAAAATGACTAATAAATGGATAGACCGTTAGGCAACTTGATAAATTGATTTACTGATTGACAGCCCAATTGACGGTTAGATTACCTAACTGATTAACTAGCGGAGAGGAAGTCTGATAGATTGATTGACAGTCTGATTTATTTACTGGCAGACAATTTAAGTGGCAGATGGGCAGATTTAAAGACAGATAAACAGACGGATAGACAGACAGACTAATTCACTGACTGGCAGATCGACGTGTAATCTACTGGCAATTATGGCAACAGATACTGGCGGTTGAGGGAAGTACGTTTTTTGTTTATATAAAGAGAATCACTGATCCGTAAAGATTTATCTTGAGTTAACATGTAAATGGGAGGTGAAGCCCGCGGAAAATTCGTGGGCTTATGTAGAGACGATCACTAATTTGTAAGGATTTA
>KK499888.1:542907-577619 GCA_000688715.1 Glossina pallidipes
TCTGCTTATAAAGAGAGGATCAACAATCCCTGATAATAATAATGCATAAAGGAAAGATGATCGTCTCTATTGATAGCGAGCTACTACTACGTCGACAGAAACGGCCAACTGAACGACAGACTGACAGGCAGATTGGCAGGCAAATTACAATAAACGGACGAACGAATAGACAGATAGACAGACAGAAGGACATCATTCGACAAAAGTACCACTAATGTGAACAAATATGTAAAGCACTTCCTAGGCTGTGTATAATAATTATGTAAAATCAATTTGATTGAAAGACGGACTTGATCGTTTGAGTTTGTTAATATTATATAATATTTGTACATTGTGCACATTGTGTATTAAATGATAATAAGATTGAGCTTTGCCTCTATTTATTGCTCCCCATGATAAGATTACTTATGATTATGAAAAATATAATTTATTTTTATTTTATTGTTTCAATTACAGTCGATGCTTATGTTACTTAGGCTTTAAGCGTTAAGCTTGTATTCTTGGTTATAGATATTTATTAAATGTTATTATTATTATTATTATTAAAATTTAGATAATAATTTAATTATATTCAGAAAGTGCAATATAATGTAAATTTTTCTAACACACACTTACACTTACGTACACATATATATATGTAATGTATAAAACTGATGTATAATATTTGTATTATGTGAAATTAAGAGCTTAAAGTAAACATTATAAGATATTTCGTATAACAGCAGATTATATATACAGAAGGAAACAGATCGGATTGACATATAAACAAAAAAAAAAAAAATATCGTATACAAATAATATTTATTGTAAATTAATAACACGTAATGTATCATAACTTAGGATCATCTAAAATCATTCGTTAATTGTTTTCGCTCTATCTCTCTCTCTCTCTCTCTCTCTCTCTATCGTTACTTCTTATCTTCAATTTTCTTATTTTTTTTTATTTTTCTTTTTAATTTTATATTTAATTTGTAAAGTTTCTGCGTTCTGCGGCAATAAAGAACGAAGAAGAAGAAGAAGAAGAAGAAGAAAAAAAAGAAAAATAAAAAAAAAAAAAAACAAAAAAAAAATATGGAAAAATTTCTGTAAACATTTATTGCGAAATGCCACTCGATTGAATTCAGCTGTGAAATGCGTTTAAATATTTTGTTGCTTTGTTGCTTTAACAACAATTGTGTTCGCATTTTAAAAACGCCATAATTAACAACTATTTCATAGCAATATTTTTTTTTTTTTTTTTTTTTATGATACGCACATATATATCATATATATATACATATATGTGCGTGTGTGTGAGTGCTTTTACAACCCATAAACAACATGACCTGACCCTCTTCTGTTACTTTTTTTTTTTGTTTTTTTTGTTTTTTTTTGTTATGGGCTTTTTTTTGTTTATTCTACTTTGTTGAAAATATTATTTAAAATTTCCTTTTTTTAATTAATATATTTGAAGTTTTATTACTTAAAGTTAATTTATGCTTTAGTTATTTATTTAATTATTTAAAAATACTTTTTTTCCTTTATTTCTTTCCTTTTGAAAAAAGCTTTTGGGCATGATTTTATCAATGGATTAATTGCATGTTTGATATTCAGTGCTTTGTTTTTTTTACGTCTAGGCATGGACTTTTTTTCTTTGCGGCAATTGCTTGTATTTCAAAGGAAAATTTAATTCGAAGATATATTCTAATTATGATCGTGCATTAGTGGCCTTTAAGAAATCGTATACACGTATATTGCGTCTACATGGATTCATCAACAAGAATTTTTAGATTCGTCGTCTTGAATTCGTTTTTTATACTTTGAAGTTGTTATTAACTCTTTGCACTCCGACTTGTTATACCCATCACCGAAGGATGAGGGGTCTATTTATTTTGTGCAAACTTTTGCAAGGCCCGGAAGGTAGCATCAGAGACCTCACAAAGTGTATATATATATATTCTTGATCAGCATCAAATTCTAAATCGATGTAAGCATGTCCATCTGTCCGTCTGTGTAATGTCTGTTGTAAATAATCTCCTAATTGCAAAATGAAGCCATTGACTTTAAATTTGGTAGAAACATTGGAAGTTCTTTTACGCAGGTTGGTATTGAAAATCGGCCAAATCGGACGAAGAGAACGCCTACAGGGTAGCTTAAACTAAGAACACCTCTGCTTGTTAGAAGGAATAAAAAATTGATTTTTTTTGATAATTTTTTATAAACTACGGCAGATAAAATTACAAAAATGCGATCGTATATGTTATAGGCAAAGCTGTAGTATCTGCACAAAAATTATAAAAATGGATCAAGTCTTGCCAATATATATATATATATATATATATATATATATATGGTATATAAAAATTTGACTTCTTTTTCATCCCTTTATAATGCGCAGAAGCAATCCTCAAAAGCCACATGAAGTGTATACATTCTTGACAAGTTCGAAATTTGGAATGCATCTAACCATGTCTGTCCGACTGCCCAACTATGTAGTAAACATTCTATTATTCGCCTACAAATTTCTAAATGAATTTGGAGACGACTGAAATCGGTCAGAGGACACGTTTAGAGCGCCCACGTGGCCATGCAACAAGAACTTTGCTTTCCGTGTTGTTTGCTTGTTACTCGTAATACACAACACATACACCTTATAAATTTCCGCTTTTATTTCGAAAATAGAATAAACCAACCACGCCCACCCAATGTTATAAAGTAAGAAAATTTAGTTCTTTTCAGTTTTTTTGTTGTCATTTTTAAGATAACGGCGATGGATATAAAAGATTCGTTCACAACCGAATATAATTTTTTTACTTCTTATGAATTCTTTTAATGGTAGGTAACTAACTCTTTAATTAATTTGCAAAACAGGACATAAAAAGTAGTTTCAATGAAAAAACATTTAAATAATCGGAGTAAGATACATTTAGTATTTAAAGAAACAAAAAATAAAATTAGGTTTTGAGTCTCAGGTGTTTGACGAAGCAGGTTTGAGATCTTCTTTAGCAAAACAATGGCCTTCGATAACGACAATACGTCACACATCCGCTTGAGTAGTCTAATAGAGAAGAAGCGCATGTACCAAGTCAGTGTTCGTGGGTTCGTATTTCAAGGACGATAAAGTTTGCTTTGGTCTTAGCTATAGCGGATGGTTCATCTCTCTCTCTTTTTCTCTCCTTACTTCCTTCAGATCGGCACAGTGTTATATGCATAGGGGATATTCACTGAGTAGTTGGTCCACATAAAAAGAAAAAATAAGAAAAAGTGGTCCTAGCCGAGAATTTTGTGAAAAATGCTAAGAGCTCTTAGCATCCTAACGCCTCCATTATTGATGAAAACGTCATAGAGCCTATGCTTTGTAATAAAAGAAACACCGTTGCACTCCGTTTACACTCCTATGTCAACTGTGGGCCGGCAACGCATTTCTTCTTCTTTCAACTACTCCTACGTTAGGCTAAACTCGACTTTATTCAGTTTCAAATTAGTAACTGTTTTTGTCGATTGTTGTCGTTGTTGTTTGTATCATATTCCGAATCCTTAAATTCCTAAAACTTTTAATATATTCTTTGTAGATTAATTAAAGAGTTAGAGTTGGCTTAAAACGAATTGTTATCGAGTCGAAATTAGTTCGCAAAAATTTTACGTGATTCCATCGAAGCTGTCAGTGTCTTGAATATGAAATGTTTGATAGAGTGATTTATTCCGAAAGTAAATGATATCTACAGCATTTTACAGGAATCGCTCTTATCTTTCAACATAAATGCCTGTCAATACTGGAAGGACAGCATCTTTCATTCGTAAGAAAGAAATGCAATTCTGTTTAATTCTGCGCTCAAGATGATATTCTTTGTATGGGCCATTACATGAAGCATTACTTCTACAAAAACGTGTAATTCCAGGAAGGGAGGCCGGTTGGAAAGAAATGAAATAAAAAAATATTGAAGAAAAAAGTTTTTCCTTTTAAAGTTTGCATAAATTCGTAATGAAACCCAAATAAAGAAGCACCAAAGAAAACAAATACAAGTACAAACACTGCATTACTACACTACACTACATTTCAGATCAGATGCGAATCGTCTCTGAACCAACACACATCTGTATACGAAATTTGAACCAAATGTCTGAAAAAATTTCGGCCTGGACGGTGAACACAAGAATGTAAGACAGACAGACAAGCTTACATCGATTCAGGAAGCGATTCAGAAAGTTATTCTGAAAGGCGTGTCCATCCCAGGTCCTGCAAGGTACTGCATACATTAATATTCCTTTGTGTCTATCACATGCCGTAAGAAATAAAAAGACAAAGACGAATTTATTGGCCTAACGATGCGTAGAGAAACCTTTGATGAACTTTTCCGGGAACTGGGGACTATAAGTGAAGAAATTATGTTTCGAGTCTTTTATACCCACCACCTTTATCTGAAGCAAGTCAAAAACTTATATTCATCGATGGCGTCACATTCTCTTTGCTTAAAGAAAAGCAAAACAAGGAATTTTGAGGTTAAACAATAATGGGCGGAAGTGCTTTGCACAATTATTGACGTGTTACATCTAGTGTGTGTTCCATTCAATGAGTAATGTCTTAAATGACCCTCTAATTTTGCTTTTGAACAAGAGAGGTCATCTAACTTAATGTTTTATTAAAAGTGTATTCTTTAAAAGAGCTCGCCCGATTCCAAGTAGTTGAGAGTTGCGATTACCAATTCGGTTTCCGAGGATTCAAATTCCAGCACGGTTTGACCATATATTTGATATCGTAGCTATAGCGAGTGCTCAGTCGATAAAACGCATAGCACACCAACTAGGTTGCGGCCACTTCCTATCTACTTCTCTTTCCCCACTTGCCATCCCTTCCCCTACCCACGCAACCCTCATGTCATACATATAGGGTGCATCCCTGAGGGATTAGTCACATCAAAGGCAAAGAAAAAAAAACGAAACCAGTTTGTGTCTACGAAATTTGAATATTTTTTCTAAGTTTTGAGCCGATAACTTCCTTTTTTCACCTGGAGACAGTTGGATATCCTAAGAGCGGTTTAACATTTAATTCATGAGACCACTGAAGCTTCTTTTTGGATGTCTTAAACGCTTGGGTAAAATGAATATGCCCCACTCTTCCGAAGGTGGGTATGGAAAGCGAGTAGACTAAATATTGATGATTAAGTAGACAAAGTTTTTCGCGAAAATTACACACATTTCCTTTCCCCTATTCAACCCTTTGACACCTTTGATTAACTTGTATGAATAGACTCCGCATGATCTGATAATTGATTTCAACCAATACTTTCTGAAATGTGGCCACAGTTATCTACCTTCTCTTAGTGATTTTTCTTTGGTTTAAGAGAAAACGTCTGAAGCCTAAGTTTTAAAATTTACTCACTAAGCCTTTCCCCCCTAAACGACTCTTTGCTGTCAATATAATGTAAAGACTGTTGAGTGTTTTTTCATAAATGTGTGTTGAAAAACTGCGTGCGATGTTTGTGCATACCTTGTAAGGGTATAAATGTTTCGTTTTAATTTAGAAAACCTTTATGGAAATTCTTGGAAATTTTGCTAACGGATGCACTATGAAATGGAGATTTCTTAACCAAAAAAAAAAAAATCCTTTATGTTTTCAATAAATGCAAACTCATCCGGCAACCAAAATATAATATATCCGCAAATGGAAAAAAGTTTCCACAAAATTTTTAAATTTAATTTTTTTCTTTACTTTTTATTTTTAATATTTTTTTTTTTTATATGAAATTCTGAATCTTTAATGAATGTATTGATATTATTCCCAAATGTACAGATGTGAATAATTTGTTTACTTAATCGCTTTTTATCAAAAAAATAGTCGCCCTAGGGTGACTTGACAATACGCATCACCAAAAGTATTTGTAAAAAAATCGGAACTTTCTTCTTTTTTGAAACCCTATCGATATAGAAGACTGCGAACAAAATACAACTCTGGTAAGAAAGTTTGCAAGTCACTTATCCGAATCACTTTTGATATGACTTAGAGGATACTAATGAAAGCACACTTGAAAGTGCTTTGATTCCCTATATGGGTTCTTAAGAGTTAAGTGTCAATCGAATTCGCAAAGAAAGGTTGAAAAGACTGTGAAAAAGTGTACAATGACTTCAAAATTTAACAAATAACTTTTGAACAAGAAGACTGCGAAGAAAGTATCAACAAGTTGTAAATCTGAAAATCTTCTCTTTTGTCTGGGATAGTGCAGGGAAAATGTGATCCATCGATCACCGCGTTACTAACAAGAGATAAAAATTTTGCAGACACAGAAGATTTATCGAAAATGCCATTTACAAAACAGAGACTACCGGATATGGCGGGAACAGTATGTTTCTGCATCCCTCAGCAAGCAATCCCTTTCTATGCCTCGTATGTCTCCACGGCAGCACGATCCATTCTTCTAGAAAGTACTTTTCTCAATTTTTTTAAGCTAATGTTACATACCTTGGCAGATTCATCCAGAAATACGGACATGCGATGTGGTTCTCATTGCCAGTATCTAGCTTTCTAGCTAGTGTCACGACAAATTTCTTTTTACTCGAATAAAGAAGTCTTACGAGACCGGCTGCTCTTACAAGCTAACAAAAACAAGCTGATGTATATACCGACCTATAGGGGCACAAAGGGAACCTGGTAGCATCATATGACGTTACTAGTTACCAGCTTTCGGTGATGCTATAAGAAAATTGCTATTTTGAAATTATGTGTACAGAGAAAAACGCTTATGAAATTTTATTATGAACTTTTCGAGGAAAACGAAGGTATGCATGTTGGCTTTGAAGCATGGCTCTAAAATGTACATATGGCTAACTATTTTGTCTTTTTTTTTTTTTTTACAAAATCAATGCTCTTAGAGAATTTTGAACTGCTTATGCTGATGATTACGCTTATGCTTATGCTTGTTTTTATGCTTGTTCTTACGCTTGTGCTTATGCTTTTTTGCTTGACATCTTAAAATGCTTTATATCGTTTTGAAATTCTTGAATGCTTTTATTTAGTTTAGGGAACTTGAACCATTCAATTGGGTCCCGCCCTCCCATCAACGCAATCAGTACAATTATTGCAAAAATCAAATTTCATAGGTTCAACAATTTTTTCCAATTTTTCAAAACATATATATCAGATTCAAAATCAATCCTTAAACTTCATGTATTCATAAAATTTCGTAAATCAAAATTCCATAAAATCATTCCAAAGGAAAAAAAAAAGCAAAGAAAACTCTTTGCATTTTAAGGCGATAACAATTGAATAGAAATTGGAGAAATGTCAAATAACACATAAAGTTCCGCAGAAATATGCTTTTGATAATTTCTACCAGAGATCGTTGTATTCAAGCAGTTATTAAGGGGTAACGCCATTATAAAAATTCGCAAAACAAACATTTTTCTTTTTACAGAGTTAATAGATGCCTTGAACATTCTCTTGACTTAAAATTTCCGTTTTCTCCCCAAGCGGTTTGACTAGGCTGAGTGAATCAAATTGGATTCTTGCTGGGAAGTAATAGGCTAATGTCTTACCTTTCTGCAAGGAAAGGCTAATGCCTTATCTTTCAATTGCTGCTGGGGATTTCTGGGCTAATGTCTTAACTTTGAATTCCTGCAGGGCACTTCTAGGCTAATGTCTTGCCTTTGAATTCCTACTGGGGATGTCTAGACTAATGTCTTACCTTTGAATTCCCGTTGGGAACTTTTAGGCTAATATCTCACCTTTGAATTCCTGCAGGGAAATTCTAGGCTAATATTGTAGCTTTGAATTACTGCTGGGAACTTGCAGGCTAATATTTAACCTGTGAATTCCTGCTGGGGATTTATAGGCTAATGTCTTACCTTTGAATTCCCGTTGTGAACTTTTAGGCTAATATCTCACCTCTGAATTCTTCCAGGAGAATTCTAGGCTAATATTGTAGCTTTGAATTAATGCTGGGAACTTCTAGGCTAATATCTATTTCCTTTGAATTCCTGCTGGGGATTTATTTATAGGCTAATGTCTTTGAATTTCTGGTGAGGATTTCTAGACTAACGTCTTGCCTTTGGATTTCCGCAGGAAACTTCTAGACTAATGCCTTACCTTTGAATTCCTGCAGGGAAATTTAAGGCTAATATTGTAACTTTTAATTAATGCTAGGAACTTCTAGGCTAATATCTATATCCTTTGAATTCCTGCTGGGGATTTATAGGCTAATGTCTTATCTTTGAATTCCTGCTGGGCATTTCTAGATTAATGTCTTACCTTTGAATTTCCGTTGGGAACTTCTACGCTAATATCTTATCTTTAAATTCCCGCAGGAAACTTCTAGGATGATGTCTTACATTTGAATTTCCGTAAGGAACTTCTAGGTTAATGTCTTACCTTTGAATTCCTGCTGGAGATTTTTAGGCTAATGTTGTAGCTTTGAATTACTGCTGCGGACTTCTAGGCTAATGTTGTAGCTTTGAATTCCCGCTGGGAACTTCTAGGCTAATATCTTATCTTTGAGTTCCTGCAGAGGGATTTTTATTATACTTGTGTCACAAAATGTCAATGTCCCGAATTTCATCAGCCTGTGGCTTGAACACAAGAAAGAAAGATAGGCGGACGGACGGACAAGCTTAGAGCAGACTTCCTTACATTACAAGTGCTTCGCGAGAATTTTTTAAGTGTTATTTTGTTTTGGAAATTATTTTTTGCTCCAATATCTACCTCATAGCGTGGTAGAAAAAAGCGTGTCGATAAAGTCGGCATACCGGGGTTCAACCATTATTACGATAGATCATATTTTATTTGTGATTTGTGCTCGGTCCTATAGCTACAGCACTGCTTGATCGGTAAAGATATATCGCATGCCGATCAGGTGGAGGTACAACACTTAAAAATTTAAGTGTAACTCTTATCGATTGGATACATAGATTCCAGCCTTCGGTCCCTTACTATCTCTCTTTTGTTGGGTTTTTTTGATCTGTAGAGGCCATCCCCTGAGCGATGGATCATATAACAAAAAAAAAACGCAATTCTAAATCTATTCTCAATAACTTTATCGATTATTAGTTTTCTTTACAACTTTCCTTGCGATCCGAAGAAATTTTTCAAAAATACGCCCTTTTTTTTTGTTGTAAGCCGTTAAAACATTGATGTTACCCCTTAAAGGACTTAATTAGCTTATCGTTTGCATACATCTCTGGATGATTGTTTTCGTCGGCTTTTTCTGCTGAACTTGAATTTTTGCAAAATTCCAACCCGTTCCATTATCATAACAATAACAGTAAAAATATTGAGAACTATTTACAGAGTAGACTCTTTTGCTCGCTCTATCTCTATTTCTCTATCTCGCTCTCGTTCTCTCTATCTCTATTTTTCTCATAAATATATATACATACATACATACATACATACATATATACATACATACATACATATATACATATATATCCATTTTATTTAATACATGCCCTACATACATACGAATACGAATTTTCTTATGATTGAAAATCATTTGATTATTGATATTAATCCGATAAATTTTTATGGTTTTTGTGTTTTTTTTTTTTTGCGCGCGTTTTTAATGCAAAAAAATCAATGCGAAAAAAAATCAAAAAAACTTCTACGCAATCTCTCTCGAAACGTAGGAGTATAGTGTACAGTTAACTTTCCGTGAACAATGGACAGATGAACGTTTAAAATTCGATGATATACAGGGTAAGTTCAAAAATTTTGGGCGGAATATATGTGAAATGAAACAAAAAAAAAAAGTTATTATCTTAAAGGTCGTCTCAAATATTTGACATTGACCGAAGCGAATCGTGTTTGGATGCCCGATCTGTTCTTTTCGAATGAGAAAGAGGGTCACTTTCATAACATCATTATGCCTAATGTTTATATACGCATTTTCCCCAATGGCTCGGTTCTTTATAGTATTCGTATATCATTAACATTGGCTTGTCCCATGAATTTGAAATTATATCCTTTGGATCGTCAGATTTGTTCATTACGTATGGCCAGTTGTAAGTATATTTATTGACTTGAAGTCAAATATATGTTTAAAGAGAAGAATCAAAGTTTATTTAATTTACAAAATTTTTCTCCTTTTTTTTTCCTTTTTTTTTCTTTCTTTTTTTTCCCTCTTTTAGACGGTTGGACAACAAACGATTTGGTCTTCCTTTGGAAAGAAGGTGATCCAGTGCAAGTGGTTAAAAATTTACACCTACCTCGCTTCACATTGGAAAAATTCTTGACTGATTATTGCAACAGTAAAACTAATACGGGTATGACTTTATTTGCCTCATTTTGTTGTTACTCTGTAATCATAAAACTTATATTTATGTGTTTGAGAGATCCGTTGGAAGTAAGTTGGTTTCCATGTTTATTTTTTTTTTTATTTTGGTTTTTCGTTTTTCAGTTTGATTTCTAGTTATACCCATCGTAGGAAAAATAAACTTTAGTGACGCAATAGTGCATATACATACTTGTTCTGCAAGAATAAGTCCGTCCGTCCGTCTTTGTGTTGAAATTTATAAACTCTTATAGATCGAAAAACATCAACAAGAGGCTGCCATGTTTTGTTTAGCAAAAGTACCGGTTTGTTTCAGCCCTGTATGTCTGTCCGTCTTAGGCTATGTATATATGAAGGGTTATAATTTATTGAATAGGCTTTAAAAACTCAGCAAGGTGTAGATATTCTCGACTGGCGTGAGCACCGGATTAGTCCAGCCATTTTTGTCCGTCTGTCTGTATGGAAAAAGCACGATCACAACTTCAACGACAATTGAAAAGCATTATAAGCTTCAAATAAGCTTCGAAGATACATTAAAGTATACGCTTTTTTGGTTGATATGAGCACCGGATTGATTTAGTTATGTTTTTCTGTCTGTCCTTACATTGAAAAGGCCAAGTATTGTAAAGCATCAAAAAGGCGTTGAAGATACTGCCATGTATATACACTTTCCAAGACGAGACTACAGAATTGTCTTAGCCATATTGGTCCGTCTGTCCATATGCTAAGGGCGTAATTAAAAAAGCATTGTAAAGCATCGAATGCGATCCGTCAGGTGGCTGCACAATTTTGCTCAGCAAAATTATCAGATCGTTAATATATGTCTGTCTACGATTCCAACCAATTGAACGGCGTTTAATTTGAGCAGTTACTTATACCAACAAAGCGATTCAAAATACGTTTTGAAATAAAATCTTCATATCAAGTAAAAGAAAAAGAAAGAAATTCAGGCAGTCACTCGTCGTACATACGTTACAATTAGTGATGGCTATCGAAAAAATTCGACCTAAGCTGAGTATAATACCTTTTTTGATTTATTACACGCATCGTCGAAGGTTGATGGATATATTTATTTTGTCGAAACGTTTGCAACGCCCAGAAGGAGGCATCGAAGATCCCGTAAAGTATATACAGTCTTGATAAGCATCAAATCCTAAAACAATTTAAGCATGCCCGTCTGTCCATCTGTCCGCCGCAACAATGAAACTAAGAACTTAAAATTTGGCATAAACATTAGAAATTTTCGCACGCAAGTTGATATTGAAAATGGGCCATTTCGGTCGAAGAACACGCCCACAGTACCATGTAAACTGAGAACACCTCTGTTTTTCAAAAAGAATAACAATTGTTTTTTTTCCTTACTCATAAACTGAGGCAGATAAATGAACAAAAATTTGTACGCACATTCTGTGGGCGCTGCTGTAGTACCTGTTCAAAAATGAAAAAAATTGACGACACCTGCCCGATTTTATAGGGTATCAAAATTTATTATTTTTTTTGCAATGTCTCAGTATCAAACATCAAGAAGTATATATAGTCTTAGCCAGTTTTAAATTTGGAATGCATCTAAGCATGTCCGTCTGTTCTTCTCTCCATTTATTTGTCTGCGCAACTGTGTAGTATTTGCGGTAAACATTCTCCAGTTAGCGAAAATGCAAAAATATTTGCAAAATAATTTGGAAGTGACTTAAACTTTTCCGAGGACACGCCTACAACGCCCTCACGCCTCGGCGACAAAGACTTTTATTTTGAAAATGGGAAAAATCGATCGTGTCCCGCTCATATTACAGAGCATGAAAGTTGTGTGCTTTTACTTTTTTTTGTCTTTTTTAGGATAACGGTGATGGGTATAAAAGATTCGGTCCCGGATCGAATTTAATTTTCTTATTTCTTTTTATTTGTGATTATATTATGGTTTGCCTTCCGAATTTTGTTCTGAATGGTAATTATTGAAGTGCAATCTATCACGAGATGACATCATTTCATTCGATTACATTTAATCGTTCTTCTTCTTATTTTTTTTTTTTCGCCTTCAGTATCAATTGTATATGAGAATGCGAATTGTCTTCCTTTAGTTTTTAATATGTTTTTCTCAATATTTCTTTGATGTTAATTGAAACTAATCTGAATTTTGTGATTACTTTGCTTGTTTTCAATTTAGAATCAATCTCACACACCTATGCCACAAATTCATAAAAGAAATTTCTTTTTATTTACACATCTATACATACATCAATATAACGATAACTACCTCATGTATTCGGCTCTTTCACGTAGAATATTAAAATAATAATAATAAAGAATAAATATAACAAATGAAATTAAAATTTGTACCCTTTTCGATTCGGCAAAAGATACATAAGCACACAAGCACACAAGTAATAATCGCAACACTAATCTAATAATATATACCCCGAAAAGAAAAAGTTGTTTGTTAAACTAATAACATTCATATAATAATATCTCATAAATAGCATTAAAATCGTGTGTAGTGCATTAACTATAATACATACATACATGCATACTTGTACTTAAAAACCCGTAAAACGTAAAATAATGCATATCCGTAGAAAATGTTTCTTCGAATTTTTTGATTTAATTTTATTCTCTTATCAACCTAAGGAACGCATTTCAGGAAATCCAATAACTAACTCAAGTGAATGATATAACTTTCAAATAGTCCAGCAAACAGTAATGAATAAATAGACATATATATAGGTATGTTCATGTTATGTTCCTAGTTAGATGCAATTCGTTAATTAAGATGTTATAGGAAACCTTTCTAATGGTAAGACGACTTGAGGGGTTAATATGATATCAATTTTGTTATATAAGCACGATGTTAGAGCTGCATAGATCAAAGAGCGTATTTACTTCAAGAGAACTTGGGTTACGTGAGTGAATTAGTAACCTAAAGTCGTTTTTTGCATATAGAAACCAGTGGAGGGAGGGACAAACGTGTACAAAGGACTATACTTTCCAACACTAAATACCCTACACTGCTTCGTTTAATACAGTTATTAATGTAATGACTTTTTAAAATAAGGTTTCATATGGGACATGGCCAAAAGAGTAGTCTAATCCAAACCACTTTCAACTGCGTTTATCCTTAGGCCAAAACAAGTGAGTGTAGCAAATTTCATCAAAATATCATAAATATTGCGGCCTGTAGGTTGATTACATAAAAACAAGGCGGATAGATGGGCAGAGAAAAGGTATAATAAAAGGAGGGTTCATCTCAAGTCCTTCTGTGTATTGCCCACATCCGTACAAATTTAATACACCCTTGCACCAGAAGCATCACAAGTGTGTGATATAAAAAGGGAGTAGATGAACAGGTTAGAAGCTTGACCAGATGATACGAGACACTACACAGTTGATCACGCGTCTAGATTAGCTCAAGAGGTAATAGATAAGCAGGTAGTCGACGAATTATTAACATTCGCGATAAAACTGTGTATCCATGCTGCTCGTATATGTGTGGATAGAAGTTAATTGGGTATAGCGGACACTACGTGCTGCTCCAGCGAAACGAAACCATTACTAAGGAACACTAACAACAGCAACCAACACGATTAAGTCGAAAATAGGACGCAATATGTCAGAAGTTATCATGATTTCTCAATATAATTCAATTAGGCCTCGGATGGTGAAAGTAGGTTTTCGATGGGTAAATTTAACCATTTTATTATAGGATGTATTAAGTTTGTACGGACTTATGTAACACCCAGAAGAGCTTAAGATAGACCCGTCCTTTATTATACCAATTGATTCAGAAGCATTTTCTGAAACATTCAGTTTTCGTGAGAACGGTCGGGTTGTATGAGAGAGTGTTCCAAAAAATTGTCCTACTTGAACCAAATTTTTCCTACCAATTTAGAATCTTCAGATACTATTGTGCAGCGAGTTTTCTTGACAAATATTGAAAATTTGCAAGATTTTCCACATAATGGTTTTTCAAAATGGCGTGTTATATGGGAATATTATATTTGAAAAAATAGACCGATCCAAGCAATTTTCAATAGCATTCGTTCTTGGATCAAAGCACGCCAGTGTGCAAGACTTTATCAAAATATCTGAAAAATTGCGATGCGTAACTTGAAAACAAATTTACATAAGCAGATATTAGATGGACAGAGGGACAGACAGGCTTGTCCATCCTAACCTTTTCTGCATGTTACATACTTTCGCACAAGTTTAATATACCCTATATCACAAGTAAATGCAAAAAATGCAAGACCGAAATCCCTTTTTCTAACGGTTTAGCTACCAATGCAGCTTGCGGTTGACGGAAAGATTAACAACAATTCGCTGAACATTTCGTAGGTAAAAAGCGATTACCATGAAAATGTCACAATGAAATTTGTGTGTTGGTAATTTTGTAAAGGATATGCAAGCAGAGCTTATATAAGTACAGAACTTGCGGAAGGCAAAATCAATTGACTGCAGTAGTATCCAAGCGGAGTAAACCAGGAAAAGCACTGCAAATATAAATTCCTGTAAATGAGTTTTTCGTTTTTTTTTTTTTGTAGTTATGGTTGGCTAATATGAAGCCACAAAAAGCCATGTAGGATATTAAAGGTTATAATTTCGGCTTATTATAAGTAAAATTGATACAGTAGTATATAAAACCTATACCACAATCGTAAAGGGAAAAATTGATGGAGAGAGTAATCGTAGCATCTTAAAGGAACGGATCACACGTAATTAAAGTCAAATATACCTAACCAAGTTTACAGTAGACTAGCTTTCTTTGCAATAAAAACATAGATCTTCAAAGCCTAGCTAAGTCATTATTGTCAGATGATCATTCCGTCAGATTAGGTCCCGAGAAATTTTCTTTCAACAACTTTAAGGAAATTTGTAATACGGCTCTCTACAGTTTTCTCAAATGCGACCCGCGAGGGCAGATAAAGCTCATCGTTTAGATAATTTAATGGTCTCTTGTATCTTCATGCCTTTACGGGAACATTAAAGCCAATCTCCTTTAGCGGGATTTAGAAATCTATCTTTCCTTTTATTGGTTTTTTTAGGAAACAAACCCTTAGCATTAATTTCCTTTTCGCTAGAGACGATATATGAACTAAAGGCAGCCAATTTTCCTATGCAGGGAGCCGTACACTTCCAAGATTGTGTAAAGCGAACATTGATTCAAGCCTTTTAGAATAGCAGCAGTGAATAGAAGACCAAACTAGTGCGTCATATTCTTAGCATGATGTCACCAGAGATATATGAAACCCTTTGGTTCGTATATGGGTCGTCAAATATTTTAGAGCATCGCTTAATAAAACCTGCAGAAGCAACTGCTTTGTTAAAGGACTTTTTGGCATCAAATATTACATCTGGACCGTAAATTTATGACATTGTCTCCAATATCTGATCGTAAATGAAATACAGTTACAATAGTTGTCGAGCAGGGCAAACTTTTGCATTTAGCTAAGTTAAGAGTGTTGCGATTCACTTCACACCCCCTTTCATGAGTGAAAGAAAATCTCGCCTAAGAATATTAAACCCATCATTCGCTTACATAAGTAGATGGGAGTCACTTATAACTGATAAGTGGAGACAGATCTGCTAAGAATCTCTAATCTCACAAATGGCAGTGAACGTTACAACTGTTAACGTTACAACACTATTACATTTGCACTTATTCCAATATTACATATTATTTGTTGGATATTTCTTCACTATACGGCAAAGAGGTAAAGGTTGGATTTTTCGCAAAGAAATAAATATATATAACCCTTAGGACCCTACGAACTATTTTCATTCCGATGAATTTTCGAAGCTCACAGTTTGGCATGATGAAGCGTTAGATAGTTAAGCGAAAGTTTGGGTACACATCGCTAAATGATTTTAAAAAATGAAATCTTTTTCTCATATGCATTTTAACGTTAACCAGTTAACTGTTTCGACTTCTTTGGAAAAAACATATCTAAATTGCGTCGCAAAAATTTAGCAGCGACTATACTACTTAAGCACAAAATATGTGTAATGTGAAACTAACTTGTAATAATATGACTTTTTTTTTACCACCCACCACCGAGGGACAAGCGTATACTCATTTTATCATAATGTTTGCAACACCAAAAAGAAAATTGCGAAGACACTACAGAGTATGTACACCCTTGATCAGCGTGAAATCCTTAATCGATTAATCCATGTCTGTCCGTCCGTTGTGTTTATGTTGTTGACGCTGTACGCGCAAAACTTAAGACATCGCCTTCAAATTTAGTAAGCAAATTGGAAATTTCTAAACACAGTTTTGTATTGAAAATGGGACAAGTTGGTCAGAGCACACGCTTTCAGTAAAGCGTAAGCTGATGGGAAAAACGTTGTGAATTTGTGGATTTTTGCTCCTTATTCATAAATTATGAAAGACAGAAGTCTGAAGTCGTCCATATTTACTTTAAGGAAAACTCTATTATTTATATATAAAAATGGAAAAAATCGGCCATGCCCACATAAAGTTATAAGTGATTAAATGTGTTCCCTCCACTTTTTTTAGGTAATCCACACTTTTGTGCAAAATTAACTTTCAAAATTGAAGTTAAATAATATCGGAAAATGTTTCCCGATTAGAGTCGAATCAGAATTATCTCCTCGGATTCCTGTTATTACGATTTGGCTTCGAAATATTTCAAATATTTTGAAGGTTATGAGTTTTACTCTTATTATGCGCGTCAAAATTTTATGTTTTTTTCATTACGAGTATACTCGTCGGAAACAATTAACTGGTTAATATTCAAATTAAAATTTAATTTAATATTATTTGTCATTAAGTTTACACAAGATATGCATGAAATTTTAGTTATCCAAAAGCGTAATTGAAAATCTTCTTCCTTTACATATAATACTATAATAATAACTTATATATACTTAGTTCTTCTATATTTATTTATTTAATTAAATAAAAAAAAAAAACCTATTGTTTTTTTCTTTTTATTTATATAAAAAATTCATTCACACATTACAAGCTTAATTCTGCAAATGCCTTTCCTTCTCTCTCTCTCTCTCTCTCTCTCTCTCTCTCTCTCTCTCTCTATATGCCATTAAAAACATCCGTTACATATGCTACGCTAAATGTTTGTAATAATTTACACGAATTGCAAAAATTTTAACAAGAGTTTTATTTTTCAGATTTTCAAAAAAAATATTTCTTTATTGTAAATAGAATAAAAACGACAAAACCCATTTATATGTATGTGTATATGTACATATGTATATGCATATATGTATATATATATATACATATATATATATATATGGATACTTGTATATGGATATATGCAAATGTTTATATCTACACGCATATATCTATATGTATACATGTACATATGTGTATGTATATATGTATATATGTATATTTATAGATGTATATATGTATATGTATATATGTATATATGTATATGGATATATGTATATGGATATATGTATATGTATATATGTATATGTATATATGTACATATACGTTTGAACATGTGCATGCATATATCTATGTGTATGTCTATGTATGTACATGTATATATGTATATATTACATACAGAAACATTTGAGAAGAGTAAATGTTTACAACTCACTCATCATACACACATCACAATGCAATGCAATGATAACAAATTAATTCAAACAGTTACTAACGGTAATTGCAGTTATTTGCCAGATGCATTGATGAGATAAATTCACCACAAAACTATCAAAAAAAAAAAAAAAAAAGGGACAAATCTGTCAATTTTGTATGTCCTTTTTTTTTGTCCCGCTCGATTTCAACTTCAACCAACAAAAAAAAAAAGGGAAAAAAAAACAGAAAATTGAATAAATGAACAAAGCTATAAAATATGAGAATGTGTTAGTAAAAGATGAAAAAAAAAAAAATTTAATATTTAAATAATAATAACAAAAAGAGCAACAACAACAACAACAACTTTGTCTTGAAGAGTATGGAACGCAATAGCAACAATTTAACGGAAATGAAATCGAATACGTCTTCGCTCGTACGTTTATTCATTTCCGTTAATATTGTTGTGCAACAAATTCATGCCAAAAAAAAAAAAAAAAAAACAATTAACCCTTGAAATGAATGATTCTACTTGCCTATGACGAAATTTTCAGTTACATAAGTTTTTATATATATTTACATTTGGTTTCGTTTTACTTTATGTTTTTTTTTTTTTCCTTCATTTATTTTATTTTACTTTACATAAAATGTTTATTTTATTCACTTTTTTTTTTTTTCGTTTTTTATTCAAGAGAGTTTCATTTATTTTGTTTTTGTGTTTTGTTTTATTTTCCTTTCATTCAATGTATTTGGTTATCATTTCAACTCGTGTCCAAGGTTGAAAACATACTCGAATCCTGTTTTATCTTTCATTTTATTTTTGTTATATTTTTTTTAACCTTATACTCATAGGTGAATACAGTTGCCTCAAAGTCGATCTACTGTTCAAGCGAGAATTCTCATATTACTTAATCCAAATTTATATTCCATGCTGTATGTTGGTCATTGTCTCATGGGTGTCATTCTGGCTTGATCAAGGTGCTGTACCAGCTCGCGTTTCACTGGGTAAGTTACAACGATGATAAAAGACCAGATCATCATTAATAGACAGCACTCTAGGCAGACAATAATGAAGCATATATTGAATGCAATTAGTCAAAAAAACAATCATACATTCATACACAACGCGTTCATTATACATTATATTGAAAATCTGTCTCAAAGCAAAAAGCTTTCTTTACACTTACACAAGTTAGAATAAGTGAATGGTGTTAATAAAGAAAGCCTTAAGAGAAACAAATGAACGAAGAAGAAGCCCATTACCAAGCCCATGGCTAATGGAGCACATGTCACTAAAAAACAATTTTCTTGTTTAACACTAGAGTAAGTAAATAGTGTTAATAATCCAAAGTTCAGCCTAAATTATCCTACGAAAATAAAATGCTCCCATGAATTCAGACAGAACGAAAGAAGGGAAAATAAATTTTCCCGTTTTATCGCTAAAGTAAGTAAACAGTGTGGATAACGGATAACGTCAACAGGAGAAGCCCATTTCACGTTTTATGGAGTAAAAAGTAAAAAATTATAAAACATATTTCTTATTTAACACTAGAGTAAGTAAATAGTGTTAATAATGAAATGTTCAGCGTAAATTATCCAAGAAGAAGAAGAAGAAGTAACCTTTCCAAAAATTAATAAAACAACAATGAAAAGAATATAACACTAAAGCAAATAAACAGTGTTAACAAAGAGGAGATCAACAGAAATGGATTAACGAAGAAAAAGTCCTTTGCCGCATTTTTGAAGTAAATATAATTGGATTACATTTTCCTTCTTTGACACTAGTAAGTAAGTAAATAGTGTTAATAAACAAAAGCTCTAGAAAAATTACGCAAAACTGATGGAAGAACAACTACACAAAAATGAAGATATTTTTCTTTTTAACACTAAAATAAGCAAACAGTGTTAATGCGCCAAGATCAGCAAAAATTGTTTAAAGAAGAAGAACTCTATGCAAGAATTTCTGGAGTAAATATTAAAGAAAAACATTTCCCCACTACAGTAAGTAAATAGTGTTAGCATAGGGAAGAACAAACTACTCAATATAAAATAAATCTCTTTAAGAGTTTGTGGCGTAAAAATAAGAAATGAACTTATTTTCACTTTCAACTTTACAGTAAGTACGCAGTGTTAATACAAAGAAGATCAGCTCAAATAATTCAACAAAATAGGTTTCTTTTTAAAAGTTAATGGATTAAAAATGAAAGAAAAATATATTTATTCTTTATGACTAGAGTAACTGACGCGTGTTACCCAGAGGAAACATGAAAGGAAACGTTTCCAAACTTATTACAAATTATTGCATTTTTTTGTGTAGCAATTTTGTTGGGTTTTGTTTTGATTACTTCCGTCCTGCAAAACGTAGCGCGTATATATTGTTTTAAATAATAATTAAAAAATTCGTTTCAGGTGTCACCACACTCCTAACAATGGCCACCCAAACATCTGGCATAAATGCTTCACTGCCGCCCGTATCATACACAAAGGCGATTGACGTTTGGACCGGCGTATGCCTGACGTTCGTGTTTGGTGCATTGCTTGAGTTTGCCCTCGTCAACTATGCGTCCCGCTCAGGTTTGAATAAACCTAGTAATTGAGATTTTATATGCTTCTTATTAATTGTATTTGTATTAATTAATGGTGTTTTACTTTTTTTTGAAACTTTCTTTCTTACTACTACTACTTAATAATAATATCACTCACACTCTTGTACTTGTATTATGTATAACGTACATACATATGATACTGTATATGTATATGTGTACATAATTTAATATATATATGAAATGCTTGCGAAACCAATAATAATAATAATAATAATAATAACAACAACAACAACAACAACCACAACTATAATAATAATAATAATAACAACAACAACAATAAACGAGTTTAACAAACATAAAGCACACGCATACATGCATACGCAGACGAACGCGCAAACACATTTACACGCACACGACCCAAGACCCACCCAGAGAAGTGCTTACACACAAACAAGCCCATCCTGCACGTCTACATAAATAAATCTCGCCAATCTCTCGCTATCACAACGCAAGAAATTAATTCTGCAACAACAACAACACCAACAACGACCACAAAAAAAAAAAAAGAAGAAACTAACAAATTTATTGACTCAATAACATGTGACATTCATTCTGACAAATGATTAAATTCAATAAACAAGACACATTTACAAAAATTTGACAAATCAAATAATGATGATGATGACAATATTGTTGACTCGTTAACACAGACACATACACTTCAATATTTTTCTCTGGATATATGAAAATAAAAAAAAATAATAAAAGCAAGAACACGAAAAACAAAACAAAAAAAAAATGGTTAATTAATTAAATTAAAAATACAAAAAGAAAATTTTACAAATGAATTACTTTATAGAATTTTTGCAAAAAAAGAGAAGAAAAAAAATTATTCTTTTTGTATTTTATTCAAATCAGGGCTTGACACGGTTCGGTTTTCTCAGTACTTAGAGCAAACAGTACTGACTCAAAGTCTAAAAATGAAAGAGTTTTTATTTCTGTTTTTTTTTCCCCCCACTTCTTTTTTTTTTTAACAGATTCTGTTTTAATATTGTTGTAGCTACGTATTCTGTTGCTATTATATAACAAAAGAAAAAATTAAATAACATAAATAGAGAACAAATGAGATTTAATTCACTTTAAAGCGCGCCCTACATATTCACGTCTTAAAATGTTACACAACCTTGTTCTCTGAATGACATTCTTCTTCATATTTGATATTTAGTCCAATTTTGAATTGAAAATTTTAATAAAATATTAATATGCTAGGATAGGATATAAATAGGAATATGGGAAAATAGGAGGTTACAAGTTTTGTGGTTTCAAGTTAGAAGCTTTCCAATATAAATTCTATAAGATGATGAATATTCAAATAATATGCGGACGGACGGACATCACCCATACGTGCTATAGATTTTTACGTTTAATTTCCCAGAGAAATTACAGGAAACTTTTTATTACCGTGGCATCAGGTTGCAGTGTTCATACGTATCCTTCATCACTTTGCCTTTAATTATCGCTCACTATCCTTCTTCCTTTCTACTGCCCTTTATTATCATATATTTCTTTTGCGTAGCATTCATTATATGAAGAGGAATTCATTCCTTTGTTAAATCTTTTGCATAAATATGTTTTAATTATATTTTGAATACGGAAAGAGATAGCATTGCATTTCTACGCATTCCGGTTGATATTCCCGCAAACGTTAGAGCACAACTCCGACCCAATCTCTCAAAAATCGTAACATTCAAAATTTCTTTCGAGATGTTCCTCTGACCAACTATTTTAAGTAACTGATTTACTAAATCGGACGGATGACATCAGTAATGAACCACGAATTTTTTAATGAAATTTCCATAAATGATTAGAGTGTTACGACATTGCGTTACAGCATTAGTTTAATGAGTCCAATTTTTAATTACTGTCCTAAATATACCATCACATATACGCATGCATTTGCTATAATTTCGATTACAAAGTTTGAAGAGTTCGATTATACTCGAAGCACTTGCTTAGATCGGCGAAAGATTGCCTGAGTTGTTCTACCTAGAAAAACAATTTGCCTAATGAAAGTGAGCAATAAATTCGGCCCCGAGTGAATTAAAGGGCAAAGGGCTGATTCGATGTAAACAAAAGGGTGTTACTGATTTTCTAACGACTGGATGAAAGTAATAGCAACTGGTGAAGCGTGTTTTTGCATAGTACGTTGCACCTTCAGACTATCCGTCCGTTGGGACTAAGCCCTAACAGCTTTTCTTATGACATGAATCTTACTGTATAAACTCTATACCTTAAGGCTATCGGCTGTTTTGGTGCTTTACAAAATTTTCTGGCAATGCCCTAAATGTTGTTGCTCGAAATTTGTATCTACATACTAGAGCGTTCGCAGGATGCTGCAGAGCAAAGCAAGTAAAGGCGCCACCAATTTTTTTAAAGATACCTTCTTCTTCCTAGCCCTGAAATCGTGTGCTATTTATAACAAGTAAGAAAATTATATGCAGTGAAGGTCAAATCATTTATACTCATCACCGTAATCCTAGAAAAAAGGGAAGAGAACTAATTTTTTAGAGTCTGTGATATTGAGTGGGCGCGGCTGATTTTTTCTAATTTTAGAACGAAAGCGGATATTTATGTGGGGTTTGTGTTGTACTTTATGACTAAAGGGCAAAAATCGCTGACAACAAAGGTTTTCGAATTTTTTGTTACATAGACATGTGGACATTGTAGGCTTGCTTTTTGAAATGTTTAGGCCATTCTCAAATACTTTTGCAAGCTTGTAAAAGATATATTCATTTTTGTGGGACGGAAGTTCACCACTGATACTGCACAAATGCGCCGATGGACAGACGGACACGCTTAGGTGCATTCCGAATTTGAAACTAGTTAACAACTTATATAATTAAGTCTTGATTTTTAAGCCTTGGTTCTATCCGTTATAAACGATTTGGCAAAAAAAATGAATTTTAGACACAACATCATGTATCCTTTGACCCATTTTGTCAATCTCCAAATACCAAGCAATGTTTGTGCGAAATTGAAGTGGATAGTTTCTTTTTCATAGCCAGAAGAATGTTTACAATAGACATTACATGGACGGACAGAAGGACATGCTTAAATCAATTCAGACTTTGATGCTGTGGGGTCTATGAAGCTTCTTTCTTGGCGTCGCAAACATTTTGACAAAATGAATGTACCCCTCATCTTTCGGTGATGGAATCGAATGATATACTTCATGTATCTCAGACAATTCGACCAACAAACTTGGGTGGAAAATTTTGTTATAGTGGAAATTTTCGACTAGCAGTCGTCCACACAAATGTAGACAATGCGAATCAAAAAGGATAGTAAAAAAATAGGAACTCACTGAGTAGAGAAAGAAGATTCTCGGTTCCGTGACCGTTCTTAGTAATCTAGTAATTTAATTAGTGTTTTAGCTCAGAGTTAATGAAAAAGGCTTTCCAACTATATATATGTCTAGCTTTAATATTTACGGCTATATTCGGATGCTATGGTCGGCCATTTCTCATATTTTTTCTAAGCTGGGAGTTCGCAACAACAGTTGGTCTACGACCTGAAAATCTCAAAGAAAAAGGTTTCTTGTGACTGGCGATTTCTGATGTGTAACTTCGCATACAAGGAACATAATCGCAATGAAATCGGCGGAGAGAATCACCATCAGAGTCGATCGGTACAATGAAACTTATGCGCATCTCAAGTCCTTCTGGTTGTTGCCAGCGGTGTGTGGCGTAATTAAATGAATGAAACAATTGGCTTTAAAGTTTCAATGCTATAGCCATAAAATGCTATTGGAAATATTTTCCTGGTCCTTAGGTCAACACATACTGAAATGTACCAAATTTCATTAAAATGTCACAAATAATAAGGTGGACAGACGGACAGGCCAACAGACAGGCTGGGATTCTGAATTAGAAATCACTTTTAGAACCGATTGGTGTAAAGAAAAATGAACTCATCTCAACTCCTTTTTGGGTGGGGCTTACATTCGCACACAAACCTCATATGCCCTTGTAGTACAAGTAGTTGCAAGGATGCAAAAATAATTAAAAATTTTATTAAAAGTCACAAAAGTATTTTCAATTATAAAGAAACAGAAAGAGAAACAGAAATAAATTAAACTAAACTTGAAATGAAAACAAAAAAAAAAAAAAATAAATAAATAAAACGAAAAATTCTATTCAATATAAATAAAAAGGAATAAATTTTGAATTATAATTAATTGGAATTTTTTTTCTCTGTAAATGTATTTGAGCCCTGATTTGAATAATGCTTCGCACGTAATTATTAATACAAAAAATAATAATTATTTAATTGTATAAAATAAATGAAAAATTTTTTGCTAACATAATTTACTAATATATTTTTTTTCGATTTTATTTCCCTTTTCCTTCTTATTTTGTGTGATTTCTTTCGTCGACGTTATAAACGCGCGTCAAAAAAACACAAAACAACAACTGGTACAACAACAACAACAACAACAACAATCAATCAACCAAACAACTCACAACAATAATAACAACAACAACAATAAATATTACTCTGACAATTACAATTTTGTGACGATTTTATGCACAAATTTAAATAATTATTAAATATTTTTTTTTTTTTTTTTTAATTAAAACACTTTGTAAACGAATCTCACTGCGTTATTCCATTGTTTTCTTCGGCATAATAAAATTAAATTTTTCTTTTCCTGCTTTTTATGAAAAAAAAAAAATTAATGAATTTTTTTTAAAAATTAATGAATTTTTTTTTTTTTTCTAAATCTTTCAAAATGTGTGTCATTGTCGTGCTTTTCCGTTAAATATCATGTCATGTGCTCGCCACTTATATCGTAAATTCTTATACATTATTATGGCCTGTAACTGTGATCACAAAATTTTCTTGTTTCCTTTTTTTTTTATTTTTTTTATTTATTTTTTTTTTTTTATTTATAATTTTTATTTTTTTCGTTTTTTTTTTTTAATTATCGTATACGTTTACGTGTATTATTGTGTATTTATATATATATATATGTATATATGTATTTATATATATATGTATAAAAATGTAATTAAATTTAAAAATCTTCAAAAATTTGCTACTTGTGCGTTTGTGCGTTTTTATTATTTCTTTTATGAAAATTAATCACCGCCACCGCCAATAATTATGTGTGTATTGCGCTACATCCTTCACTCTAATATTATTCTTTAATTACAACTCTTACCGTCACTGCTACTACTAACACTAATACTGCTACTACTGCTACTACTGCTACTACTATTACTACTAACATTACTACTGCTACTACTATTACTGTTACTATTATCATCGCTAACTTTATTTTTTTTTTTACAACACCGCTGCTAATTGTGTTTAATTTATAATAACAACATCATCATCAACAAATAACAACAACAATAATAATAATAATAAAAAAAAACAAAAAAACAAAAAAAAAATTAAATTAAATAAAAAAACACAAAATATATACATAAAAACAACAATAAAAACAACAACTCAAACACGCAAAATTTGTTGTAAAACAAATAAATTCTTGTCAAACATTTTCTACCACACATGCAACATATACGGATCGGGCCGCAGACATGCATAAGGAAAATTTGAAAAAGAAACGGCGAGATTTGGAGCAGGCCAGCCTAGATGCTGCTTCAGATCTATTGGATACCGATAGCAATGCCACATTCGCAATGGTATATTCCAAAAGACAACATTTTTGTGTTATTCCCTTTTTCATTTTTATTTATTCAGTTCTGTAATTTTATTTATTCTTTTCATTCATCGCGATGAGCGTAAAACATTTGAACACTCATGAGTTTACTGATCATGTCATTGAGAAAGTTCATAATGAGCCAAAGTTCATTGTCTCTTTGTGCACTGTTTTAATCTCTTCACCGTATTTCATTTATCACTGCTGCTATTTCATACGAGGCCCAGGCCGAAGCCACTTGGCTGTACACGTTAACCAAAGAAAATTTCAAAGTATTTCAGTATGTGTGGAGGTGGCTTTGGTTGGCTCAAATCGAGGGAAATGTACTTACTCGACCTGAAGATCTAGAGTAAAGCGAAAGCTTCACAGGGGCCT
The DNA here is from genome assembly GCA_000688715.1 of Glossina pallidipes. NCBI lineage: Eukaryota > Metazoa > Arthropoda > Insecta > Diptera > Glossinidae > Glossina > Glossina pallidipes. Next base: position 569,352 of record KK499888.1, read on the forward strand.
TGCTCTTTTCGGAGTGAGGGTCGATGACATATTCATGTTGCGCTTCAGTCGCCATGACTGCAACGCCTTCTTGCTCCATATACCATAGAGCACCATAGGGTTAAGCCTTTGCGGCAGCAATCTACGCTAAGCTTGTAGAGGCAAATGCAGCTATCACTTACCTGAGCTAGAAAATAGCAAATAGCTCTCTATCTCAAAGATACCCAATAAAATCCAAATTACTTGGGTACCGTAGAACAAAGCCTGCTTGGCTAGTACCCAGTGGAAAGCTCTGGAGGCGCTTTCCTTAAATTTAATATATTTTAGCTAATGAGTTTCCGATGTGAACTTCACCTTTTAATTTGCTCTTTTTCAAAGCTTTCATATCTAGCAGCCATGTCGTCCTTATTTGATGAAAAATGCTTGGAACTTAGGATGGCTTTAGGATTGATTACAAAACCAATCTTCCAAATAACAAAATCAGTCTTTACTATTCTTTCAAACATGTTCTTCTAGAAAGCAGTCATAAAGAGAAATTGGTCTGCATTCTTCTTCCATTGTCCAGCATTTTCTATCCGCATCGTTCGTTCCCTTTATTGTTATCTTTATTTTTGGAAAAATTGTTTTATTACCAATGTTTCCTAAACTATCGAGGCTATGTGCCTCAATCATTTATTTTAATTTACTGTAATGATCTGAATATGTCAGAGTAAAAGTATCTCATTATCAGCATGTGAGACAATAAGTATCGCCATTCATCAGTATCTTAGATCATTAGTATCTTAGATCATAGTCTCGGATCATTAGCATATCTCAAATCATCAATATGTCACATCATTGGTATCGTAGCTCATCTGGGATCATAGATAACATGTGCTTCAGATTATCAGTATCTAAGATCATGAATCTCTGAGATCATTAGCATCCTAGATCGTCACTATCTCAGATAATTAATATCTGAGATCATAAGTATTGCAGGCCAAAGCCATTTCATACCATGAGTATCTCAGATTATTAGTATATTAGGTCATCCGCATCTGAGATCACACGTAGTTTAGACCATCATTATCTGTAGCCATTAATATTTGAAATCATAGGTATCTCAGATCATAGGTATCTCAGTATCTCAATCATGAGTATCTTAGCTTATCAATAGCTCAGATCAGCAAGATCTGAGGTCATACATATCTAAGGTCAGCAACGTTTCAGACCACTAGTATTTCAAATCATCGATATCTCAGATCGTTAATATTTCAAGTTTAGTATCTCAGAACACTGATATCTGAAAGCACAAGTATTTCGAACCATAGCTCTTTCAGACCACTAGTATCTCGGGTCATCAATGTCTCAGATCATTAATAGCTCACATCATCAGTATCTCAGATGATTAGTACCTTAGATCATAGATATCTCAGATCATCAATATCTCAGCTCATCAATATCTCAGATCATGAATATGTTAGGTTATCAATAAGTCACATCATTGGTAACGCAGATTGTCAGCAGCTCACATCAGGGGCATCTGAGATCATACTTGCTCAAGAACGTAGATGTTTCAGACCATTAGTATTTCAGATCATCGGTATCTCAGATCATTAGTATTCCCCGTCATTAATATCTCAGATCACTAATATCTAAAACCATAAGTATTTCAGACCATAGACCCTTCAAACCACTAGTATCTCAGATCGTCAGTATCTTAAATCATGAGTATTTTAGATTATCACCTTAGCACCTTAGATCGTCAGCAGTTCAGATCGGGAGATGCCTCAGAACATCACTATTTCAGTGTCAAATTATCAGTATTTGCGACCGTACATATCTCAGATCATCGGTACCTCGGGCCATTGGTATTTATAGGCATCCTATGTTATCAGTAATTCAATCTCGCTAATATCTGAAATGTCTCAGATTATCAGTATCATAGATCACAGATGATCTCCGATCATCTATAATGCAGATCTTTGATTATGAATATCATAGATCATGACCATCACCAGAAACTTAGACCATTAACATCACACATGAACAATGGCGGAGATTTTCATTACCTTAGATCACCAATAAATCTGATTGTCACTATGTCTTAGCTTATTTATATACCGTTATATTGGTATAACAGAAATTTCGCCACAACCCGAGCACCATTTTAATGATAATCGGAATAACTTATGCTTATGATTACTTTTTTATAAAGACAAAGATTGCGTAAACTTTTCAAGGAAGGATTCTAAGGATGCGAACCTGAAATAAAATGTCATTTCATGCGATAGCATCTTAACTCTCATTGTCGATGACAAGGCTTTGCTTAACCACTTTGCTTTCGCTAATGATAATTGTCTTAATATTAATTTCATAAAATTGCTAATATAACCTGAACTCTTTTGTCTATTTTTTTTTTCTTCTTCAACTGCATATATGTCATATAACTTTGGCTTAAAAAATCTCTCGATTGCATTCAAATCATTTTTCATCGACATATTCATTACAATTCAACCAAAAAAAAAAAAAAAAAAAAAACAATTTTTACGTCACAACTGCACCAAATTCGTATCAAACAAATTACAATTTAATTATATGGTTAAAAAAAAAAAAAAAATTGTAAAAAATTGTAAAAAAAAAAAAAATTATTAAATAAAATTGGATAACAAAAATTTGAACATCAAATATTCACAACATAAACTTAGAAACCTTTGGTACGTCATCCTGGTGATCCTATGGCCATGGAAAAATTGCGTCAATGTGAGGTGCATATGCAGCCGCCAAAACGTCCAAATTGCTGCAAGACTTGGCTATCAAAGTTCCCAACCAGGTAACAGATATACGTTCATATACGTTATCGTTTTGCTGCTACACGTACACGTACTATAAATTGATTGCTTGTTGAATTGTTGACATTTCTAGATTTGGTTGCGTGTACTTGTTATGGATTTTCTTTTTGATGTTGTGTAAATCTCTACATTTGATTTTTTTTCTTATATTTACTCTCTCTCTCTCTCTCTCTCTCTCTCTCTCTCTCTCTCTCTTTCTCTCTCTTTATCTCTCTCTCTCTCTCTCTCTCTCTCTTTCTCAGTTGGCTCGATATGTAAAAGCTTCTTTTTTAAATGCGTTTTTTCTAATTGTTTTACTTACTCGTTATTTCCTTGTATGCTTGTTTTGCGATTCAATTTTCCAATGTCCACTTGATAATGAATATACATTCAATTTATTCCTGAGTAAATATGAGCTTAATTTTTTTTTTTTTTTTTTTTTTTTCTTTGTGAAATTAATAAAAAGTTTATCCTATTTTTTCTTGTTTTTTTTTTGATGGTTTCTTGACAAACGAGATTTGATGAATAACGTTCACCAGCTGACCTCAGATTAGAAATAAAGGCCATCCATTCGTACTAATAAATTCATTGCTGTATATCATAACGAATCATTAAAGAATTGATTTCATTGAAAAGCTACGTAGATTGATGCGAATGACTCAAGTTAATCTTTCTTAAGCTTTTGGGAGCAGGAGTTTGATCCTTTTTTTTTGTGGCCAGAATAGCATTTATTTTAAAAGAAAATCAGTAAATAGATTAACCGAACGGTTGTCTCTCTGCTACTACTTTTTCTTATCTCTCAAGCACTTTTGGAATTCCATGTTGAAAAAGTCTTTCATCTTTTGAGATTATACTCAAAAGAAACCATATTTGGATATCGCAGTTGCAATGGAAGGACAGTTTGAACAAACAATCAGTCATCTATTGAAACCCGGAAGGAGTAATATCTCCTGATAACAATGGGATAGGTAGGGCATTCCAGCTTAAAACAGCAAACATTTCCTCAGCGGGTTTTACTATATGGGGACCAGTTGTCTCCCACTGAAAGGTGACGACGCCGTACTGACTTTTTGTCTATCAAGCCCATTTTTTGTTGCAATAGCTATAATTAACGTTGAGAGCAGCCTTCGGTTAGGCTTCAAACAACTTGCTCCATGCATCCCCATAAATGCGGCCGCCATTGGTATTGAGCTTTATCGCCGATGTTAATGGTTCCCCTACTCGGCATCTCTCTCTTATGTTGGCATCGAATATCGTAACCCATCCAGTGGTCCTTACTCGTAAGGATTTAGGAGCACTGTCCTTTCAATTAACCAGAAAAGGTAAAATTTCCCATAAATGGAATGCTATTGCCGCTGAACTGCAACTTTTCAAAACTCCAAGAACTTATGTTGTATACGTGATAATTTATATGGTTGCGTAGCGGTCCCAGTACTATTTACACTCTCTTAGAAAACGAGTCGAACTAATTTGTTCTCCCAATAATTTTAGCAATAATCGAATCGAACCCGCATGGCTTTTAACCACAACACCAGAAATATGCATTAGGGATTCTTGAGAAGCGCAGCATTGGATTGCCTAACCTAATTAACCTAATTAACCTAATTAACCTAATCAAATATATCGATCAGTTTGGCCAACTTACTTTCTTCCTAGGTTTTTTATTTTGATCGGAACGTTAACGATGAACCTTCATAATGAACGTAAGAGACACTGATTTAAAACTTTTCAGATTTTCATTTAAAAGGCTAATATAAGTAAGACCTTCTTAACTGCCTCCATGCCTACCAATGATGCAGATTGAATGATAGATGCATGTAGAAGTTGCTCAACTTCCTTCCCACCCAAAATTAAAACCTTACCGATCGGCCGCTCGATAGCAGATCCTCTCTGTCGCAACCTCTATTTTGGTTTTCTGGCTATTAGGAGGGATAGATTTTTCGAATTGACATAAAATAATGGGAGCGCATAGAGCAATGTGATTGAATTGCCCGTAAATACTAAAGAAAAAATGGCGCTGTTTATAACCGTGAATGTTTTAGTAAAAGCTTTCCCTAAAAAACATGTTCACGGGCGTGAACATGCACTCATTTTTTTAAAGCCAATTGTTTTACTTATTTAATTATACCCCACAACACTTGTGGTGCAAGGTTCCTTTAGCTACGTGTGAATGTATGCAACATCTCGAAGAACTCGAAATATCTTTTGCAATCAAGAAAATGATTTCTGATACGCAATCTAAGCTTGTCCATCCGTCCGTCCACCTTATCTTTCTTTTCTTCTGTTCAACCGACAGATCAGAATTTTTGAAAATATTTCGATGAAATTTGGTGCACCGACATGCTGTAGCTCAAGGACGCTATTGAAAATCGTTCCGATCGGATGCCTTTTTCAAACGCTTGCTTAGTCGTTATATAAATAGTTATATTAGGCGATGGGCCGCTCCACTATCTTCTTTTATAGGATCTTAATTTTATAAAAAATTGAAAAATTTGATCTGCATCGCTATAGGGATTACTATGTATAACGGTTAAAATATGATATGCAGACTATCTCGCGAAATAATGGTTGACATAAAAGGCAAGAGCGGTTTTTTTGATTTTCTGTTCAGCTACTTTTTGTAGTCTAACCCTTTCGAATGAATCCAAACTGTCATGTGGTTGATGTCTAGTACCTCCGCTATTTTCTGACAACTTGCGTGCCAGTCTTGCTCCACCGTGTGGAAGATTTTATCGACTTTTTCAGTGACTGGCCGAACAGAGCGAAGTGCATTTTTGACATCGAAGTTCCCGAAATTAATCCGAGCAAACCATTCCTGGGTCCTTCGTTCACTCACCGAATTCTCACCACACCCTTCACACATTATTCGGCATGTTTTTGCAGCGTTTTTACCTTTTTTATAGTAAAAAATCGTTGCATACCGTATTTGTTCAGATATTTCACTAATTTTCAAGTCAATATAACTTTTTACGCGAGCAACGAATTAGAAAAGTGTATGCACAAAAAATGTAAGCTGAAAGGTCGCCTTTTAAGCACACGATCGTTTGAGACAATCAGATGACTGTTGCCAGATATATACAAAAATCTAGCCAGATGTTAATGGAAAAAAATTGCGGAAGCCGACGATATATATAAGAAAATAATACGAACACCCTACCATACAATATTTCTTTATTAACATAGTGCTGGGGTATCATTTGCTTGAGGAATAGCTGCAATTCTTCGCGGCATAGTTTCTCTCCACGGAGTATCTGAATAATTTCCAAAGGAACGTTGTTTTTGTATCAAAACGTCAGCCAATTGCTTCAATGACCTTAGAGGTGGAAATTTGTTCCTGACTCTCTGCTCTAAAGCTCTCGGTTCAGCCCGGTAAATCTAACGGTTCAGTTATGTTGAGGGCTAACCAGGGAGAATGTTTGATGATATTCGAATGCTCTTCAAACCAATACTGAACGCTTTTGGCTGTGTGTATGAGCGCATTATCATCTTGGAATATGGCACTGTTTGGGTGCAACAAGATGGAACAATACTGCGTAGTGTTCATATAATTTTGTACATTACCCGTAAATCATAGTTTTTCTTACGTTTGCTTCACTCAGTAATTGATAAATTTTCAAAACCATATCGAAAGAGTGAAGTCGAAGTGTAGGCTTTCTTTTTACCCCACAAATTCTTCGAAGAATGCCGAAATAAAAATAAGTTTTCCACGTTTAAATAAATGTTATACGTCGATCAATAAGTACCGGGACTGACACGTAAATGGGTTTATACTGTCAAAAACAAACAGACCATTCGCCTTTTAGAAAATGTCTATCCTCATACGATTCCTAAGAAAATGTGATATCATTTTGACGAATTGCAGCAAACTTAAGTACTCTACATTTGTCATTTTCAAAAACACAGAAAAATTAATTAAACATAGCTCGGAATTATGATCAAACTTAGCAATGGCTTAGAAAGTATTGTAACACCCCACCGCCTTCGAGACGGCGAATGTGTTAATGGTCGGCTGCATTCAAACTAGGTCCAGCGGGCATCGATAATGCTGAGCGCAATAAAGTCCCAAAACAAGCAACTATTTCGGAGACAGTAGACACGAAAAAATATCTTGAAACTATTCTCGATAATCAAAAGGTAAGGCTGCAAGGCACAGTTATCAAAAGGCAGCCTACTCACTATCTTGAGAAAAACGTTTCCCAACACACATTACTGCGGGACAAACAGTCTGCCTATAATGACAAAGTTACATGAATTGAAGTTCAACATATTGCCTCATCCACTGTACTTTCCAGATCCAGACACAGCAACTCTCTGATATCTGATTCCAATTCCCATACAGGGTCTTTCGGGAAAAAGGTTTACGTCGTATTCAGTGACCATTATCTCTTTCCAACTATCAAATAATTGCCTCGGTATCTATCCAGCAAACACTAACGATTTTCAACCAAGCAAAAGATGCTCCAGCCAATAAATTTCTATTATGGAATGAAATAGTTGTGAAAACTGCAGCATATGTTGAGACCCTTATGACCAATCGTTCTACAAAGAACGCATTGCATTATTCGAGAAGTTTAGTTACTCTTGATTACGTCACTCTTCAAGTAAATTATGTTAAAGAACAAAAGAGAAGTTTTGCAAAAAAAGAAAATATTCTGGGTCCCGGGAAATATTGATCGGTACTTCAATCTGATCGTGCAAAACATACATTGAATGAATGAAGGTTCAAGATAAAAGGACTTGGACCCAGTGATTAAAGAATTGGAACTCCTTCTCCAATTCGATATTAAATTTTGCAAACAATAAAGGGAAATGTTGTCCTTACTTGTTGTCTCGACAATTATTGAACGATAATTCATTCACAAATTCAGACAAGGCTGATCATACAAAATGTATGGATGCTTTTGTGAAAACGATTTCCATCAAATCGTTCTCCAAAAGAAAAAAACAGTATAAACCTATCGGCGTTCGTATTTTCTTATACCAATCGATTCAGAATCAGTTTCTCGAGTACCAAATTAATCTTGTCCGCCCATCTGTCCATAATTTTTGAAATTTGGTATACAGACGTATTTTGGCCCACGAAAAAATGCTATTGAGGACAGTTTGGATCACTTCCTCTTATTTGAAAATGTCTTTCTATGAGTAACTTTAAGGCCCACGGCGCACTACAGTCTTTTTACTTGTTTTCATTTTCATAAAATTGTATTTCTCTTCGCGTTATTACACGGTTGATGAACGTTATTTGTCAAATCTCTTATTCAATATTTTGAAAAAAATATAATTGCAACCATAACTTTTCACTAAATGGACCGAAAAGAGAACATACATATGTAAATGCTTGAAAGATATTCTTGTTCTAAATTTGTATCCATTTCATTTCATAGTTTGCAATAAAGTTGTTAAAGTTTCTTTCTTTTTTTTTTTTTTTTTTTTTTTTTTTTTTTTTTTTTTTTGAATGCTTGCATAGTTATTTTGGCTA